>CAJQZJ010001558.1:2491816-2519331 GCA_907164525.1 Lophiomys imhausi
TGTGTGTGTGTGTGTGTGTGTGTGTGTGTGTGTGTGTGTGTGTGTGTATGTGGTGTTTGAGGAAAAGAGGATGGAGGACCCTAATCTCTCCCTCTTGGATTTCAGTTTTATTACTGACCTTTCTTTGAATATAAGAATCAATAAATCTCTCCCTTTGTCTTAGCTCTTCAAAGTTCTGTCGTTTGTGAGATCCAACTTTTGTAAACATAAAAGAATATTTGACATTACCAGCAGAGCATTTTAACTTGCTCATTTATAAACCAATTGTTAGGAATTTTAAAAATTATTTTTTTCTCAAGTTGCATCTTGATCAAAGTCCCCTCCAGGTCCCACTCACCCTCTCTCTTCCCCATCTCTGTCCTGTCCTTCTCCTAAGGTGAAGGGAGCCCCCATATATCAACCTCCCTCAATTCATCATTCATATGAGGGGTAAAAGCTTCCTCTTGTACTGGGACCTGATATGGCAGCCCAGCTAGTGTAATGTGTTCCACTAACATGCAACAGGGACTATCCATGACTCGCTGCTGGGTGGAGTTTATTGTACAATAGTTTTACAAGTAAATTTTAAGTGTGTATGTGTCTGTGTGAGTTTATATGCACACGTGTGTGTGTGTGTGTGTGTGTGTGTGTGTGTGTGTATTGTCCATGCCTATGCATCCAGGGAAAGAAAAATAGAACATGATGTGTCCTCCCCTATCACTCTCTGCCTATTCTTTCAAATCAGCATCTCTCCCTGCATTTGGCAGCCATATTTTCTTGGCTTGGTTCCAAGTCAGCAAGTCTTCTATAATTTCCAGGCTGGGGTTGTAGTCATTTTCATGATGCTTGCTTGGTTTGTTGTTGCATGAGTGTTGAGATCCAAACTCTGGTTATCATGATTGTGAAGCAAATGCTCCCATCTCTGAACCATTTCTCCAACCCACAATTTTATGATTATTTTTGTAGTTTCTATTTCTTTGTCTGTGTGATCTATAGTTTGTCTGAAAAAGGATGCTTCAAACCAGAGCAATCCCATATCTAAGGAAAAAGCACATTTTCATAGCATATAATTTAGGTCTATAAATCAATGTCTTTAAAAATTTTTCGAGTAAATAATTTTATTTAGTGATGACTAAGACAGACATGTATTAAAAATGGCATTAACTTTAATGGAGGTACCTACTGGAACACTGCAATTTTTCTGAAATTCAAAGCCCCAAATATAGTTAGTGAAGCTTAATGACTTTGCTTTGTGTTGGGTTTTATTGTTCTTCTCTCTGTTTCTGACTTTTATCATAGTCTACGGGTGTCAGGGTTGTCAAAAACAGATGTGTGGCTTCTTTGCAAGCACAGCTCCAGTCCTTCTCCTGTCACTCTGCCTATACTTAGAATACTGATTGAATTGTTTTATCAACAAGTACATTTTTCTGGGTAATGAGGTTAAGGGAAAAGGAAAGACATATTGAGAGCCAAAGATTTTTAAGGCAGAAAGGCGAAAGCTGCCTTTATTATTTCTAGTGTATTCACGATAATTGCTATACTGTGGGCTGTAGTAAAGGAATGTAGGATATGCAATATCTAGCTGTTTAAATTTTCTTGTTACTATGTGGAGAGTGTCGGTGTTGTGGGACAGTGATCAGTTTTTAGGAGGGGTTGTTAGACTGATATTACAGTGAAATAAGCCTGTCCTCAAGTGAGAACACAATGTTTCCAAGTGACAGGACACTCAAATAGCCTTGGTTTGTTACTCCTGCAACATATTGTTCTCTTCATCTCATTTAATGCCAATACTCTCGAAAATAGTAATTTAATTTTAATACTACAACTACTTACTGTGTAAGCGAACCTACTGTAGTATGTGGTTAGATCTTTTATGAAGAAGCATTTTCAGGGGCAAGAGAGAGGTCAATATCTTGTCTTGAACTCTCTGTGATTTAACCAAAGTACCAACCCTGAAGAAAGGTGGTTTCTCTTTGCAGATGCTCTGAGGGACTTCAGACTCAGCACTGTTCTGCTTCTTCTGTTTCTCCAACCCTGTCTCCTGTCTCTTTTCCCTCTGTGTGTCTTGTACATTCAATAAATGTTACTTGAATCTGGTTGGCAAAGTTGTTTCAAAGGCAGAAAAAAAAATGATGCTACTTTAGTGAATTTGTGCAACCACTGAAAAGCAACAGCAACCCCATTTCCTGGTCATCTTCATCTATATAAGACAGAGATTTCATTCATCTGTCTGTTCTTTGTTGGGTTAGTTGGCTACAAATATTCCATGCAATGCTTAATTGGCCTTGCCAGTTCATTAGGAACAGCCAAGCATAGTCACAGTCTTCCGAAGGAAGATGGATTGTCACCTACTTGCTCACATAATAGGAAGCTGCGTTTTAGCTGAAAGGAGCAGAAAGCAAAGTTTCCTGGCTTTGTCTGGGCAGAAGAAATGTTTTGGTTCAATTTGAAGGCCTTGAAAAACCTCTCTGTAGGGGAATGCTGGAAAGGACTGGGGAACAATGGGAGTGTCAGGAAGATTGGGGAGTGCAGGAGAATTTGGATTCTCACACTTCCTGATATTCATTAGATTTCCCCTGGAGCAAAAGCAGCAATGTCCTCCTGGTTGGGTTTTTGTTTTTCTGAAACTTTGGGTTGAGAAAGGGATAACTATTTGAACTTTTCAATCTTAGCTTCTAAGATTGAGTACTCATGAACCTTGCTGAAAGGCTGGTGTGAAGGAGGATTGCGCAGCATCTGATAATATGGTAATATAATTCCCTCAGTGGAGAGGGGCGAGGAAAGATCAACTGCACAGTTTCATTAAACTTGGGAGTTTCCAGGACTTTTTAGAACAGGAAGACAAGATTCTTATGGAACACCTGTTTGCTATGCTGTCTACAAAGACCCTGAGGGCCAGAGCCCTGGCTGATCACTAAGCTCATTAAGTTATCATATTTTCCATAAATATCTTTATGACTTATGAAAGGATGAAGTCATGATGTTCAACTACATGTGCATATACACAAGCACGCACACACAGTTACATATTCATGGACTATCTAAAGATACATATATATATATATATATTAACCACAAACTTATGGAAAAAAATAAGGTGTGCTAGTTAAGGTTAAATCAGAGACGCATGTATGTATATATGTACTCATACACACATACGTTACCAACCCAAGTATGTTTTTATGCATAGTAATACACATGTGTAAAGGAATTGGCTAAGTAAACATGAACTCCACTCACCAGGCCATTGAAGAGGATAGGTTGGAGTTTTCAGGCATGAGCTAATGTTGTCCTTGAGAGGTAGAACTTATTTCGTGAAGCCTCGGGTCGGCACTTAGCACCTTGCCAATGACTGAATGAAGCCTATATAGGTAATCTAGAATATTTCCTTTGCTTAGAGTGAACTAAGTGTGGACATTATCACATCCATACAATGCTTCCATAGCAAACAAAAAGATCAGTATTTTGTCAATACTTGGAAATTCCTATTTAACCAAATTGGCACAGCAAAGAAACTCCTAATGAGTTAGTGATGTATAAAGTGCAGTGAGGGAGACACACCTATCCTGTTTCTCTCTACCATTACTCCAAGTGTTTGCCTTAACAAAATTTTTAGTTAGTATCACTTCCAGTTTTGTACACATTGAGGCATTGGGTTTCTGAGTATGTATGAGTAATTTAAAAATTGTATAACAAGGTACGGTAGATGGGAGTCACTCACTCTGTCCCTCCAGTACACATTTATTGAAGCCCAACCTCCCAATGTGTTGGTATCCGGAAGTGGGCTCTTTGAGCAGTGGTTGGGTCATGAAGCTAGAGCTCTTATAAATGAGAGAAAGGCCCTTTTAAAAGGACCTCAGGGAACTCAGTGGTGTCATTCTGCTACATGAAGACACCACGAGAAGGTTATAACCTGCAACCTGGAAGACGCTCCCTCTACATTGTGTTGGAATTCTGAGCCAGATATTCAGATTCTACAAATGTCAGAACTAAGCACTCTGAGATACGACAATATGCGAGATAATTTAGATGAACTTCCTCTTTTATTTTAAGTGAATTATTTAATGTGTTATTTTGCTTTCCAAGTGTTTTACACAAAGAAACTAGTGCTTAAATTAGTACTATTTTGGGAGTTTCGTATATTATCTCATTTAATATCCTAAGTAGCAGGGATAGAGATTATTATTCTTATTTTGCTATCAAACAAATTGAGGCTCATGGAAGCTAAATAACATAATAACATGTCTATCTTTGCCAGGCATGGTGGCACATGCTCATAATTCTAGCACCCAGGAAGAGGCGGGAGGATTGATATACATTCGAGGGTAGCCTGGTTTAAATGGGCAGCCAAGGGCTACATTAGTGACCCTGTGTTAAACAAACAAACAAAATACCCCAAACAAAAGAAAAAGAAACAAAAAAAAATCTTGCCCAAAGTCACCAAATAAATAAGTTGCTATATTTGAATCGTGTCTGGCCCACTCTAAAGCTTGTGTTTACTCAACTTGACTGCCTTTGGCTATCATCATTAATTAACATCATGTTTAGCATGATTAGGATCTCTAATAAAAGACCAGCACTAATACTGATTTTTTCTCTTTGCTTTGCAATATCAATATAATCAAATTTTATGATTTACCTGGGGTTCATAAAACAGCATAAGCAGATGCCAAAGTCAAGGTTTTTTCCTTCTCACACCACACTCATAGTTAAATGGCAGCAGGAAGCATGATGTGTAGGCAAGAGGATGCATGGGATCTGACCAGAGATGAAATGGAGGGGAAGGGCCAAAGACAGGAAGAACATAGGGTCAGCTCTATCTAAGAGTAGCTAAGGAGAGCTGGCACTTGACATGTTTGTTAAGTATACAGACATCTTAGAAGAACAGCAACCTCAACAAAACAGAGACCTGAAGATGTCCTAGTTAAATTCATTCCTTTAGGTGACATTGAACACATCACTTTTCCTTTCTTTGCCTTCATTTTCTCTCCCCCAAATGCTATGAATTTTATTTAACCTGGTCTGCACAGTTTCCAAGAGAAGGTGTGTGGATAAAATAAAACTGAAACTGTGAAAATTCTGCCAAAAAAAAAAAAATTCTCTTCAAGAGCTGCCCCGGTGCAGAGCACAATTATGAATGCATGACAGTGGCCTCATTTTGTCCCCAGGTTGAATCACTTTTGGTCACACTGTCTGACTGTGCTTCCTCTTTTCCTCTGTGACCTTACAGATTGCATGACTTGGGCCTTTGAGTGTTCCGGTATCACTACTAGCAGGGCACCCATTTTACCTTGAATACATCTGGCTGGGATGTATTCATAACTAACTCTCTTGAAAGTAAAGTCTGGACTGATCAGTGAGAAATAGCATCTTTATCAGAATGTCTAGGATGTGAAAATCTGCCAGGGGATAGCATACACAGTGCTTGGCTTTCCTGAAGAGGTGAATTTTCTAACGAGAGGTCTGAATCCTACTTCTTCCAGCTAGAAGCTCACCGTGGCTATATTATTAGAATTAGAGATGAGACGTGTAATGTCTACTCTAGTCTCTTTCTTCTTATTCTTATTAGAAGAATACCCATGTGTTTTTCAAATCCTCCCAACAAGATTGGACTTAGTCTCAATATATTTGAACCAAAAGTTTTGTAAAGGTCTATATGAACTTCTTATTATTCATTGAAACAAAACTTGAGACAAGAGGCTTCATTTCTGCAGTAGCCAAGTTGTGGAAAAATCTTACATTAATATTCAATTTTGATTTTGAAGTATAGTCCATAGGTTTTTTAATATCCAAAATGCTTTGTAGTAATATTCAGTGTAGGATGATGTAACTTTAAAGAAGTTTCTACTCCCAAGATATCCAGCGTTAGAGTATATCCTTGAAAACTGAATCCTAATGTCCCAGTACTTAACAAGTGCTCGATTATAGGCTTTCTACATATATGCTGGTCTGTGGGGATTATAGGTCAATCACAACACAAACTGTTTTCTCATGAGAGGCCCATTAACCGGAAAAGCAGAAGGATACATAACAGAATGATAGCAAAATACATACTTCTCGTTCTTGACTGAGTATGGGGCCAGTCTGTGCTTGAAGATAACCTGCAACAAATGAGACTTTTTCTCTTTTGTATAACTAAAAAGGAATCACTTCATGAGGTCTCGGTATTTATTTGTTGTCTTAAGGTCAACACTATAAGGGTCCTATTAAAAGTCTATTACTATGCCAATGATTCCAATTGCCACCACTTTTATTCTGTCAGAATCAGGACATCATATCTTATTTTGAAGTTCTTGATCCATTTAGAGTTGAGTTTTGTACAGAGTGAGAGACACGGATCTAGGTTCATGCTTCCACATGTAGCTATTCTGTTTGAGCAGTACAACCTGTTGAAGACTGTGCCTTCTTCATCTTCAAAGCAGTGCATATTTTTGGTCTTTGGCAAAAACTAGGTTGCTATTGGAATGTGGGATTATATGTGTGTCCTCAATTATATTCTATTGACCAACATGCCCAGTTTTATGCCACTACGATGCTGTTTTTATTTCTATAGCTCTGTAGTACAATTTGACATCTGGGATGGTGATACCTCCAACTATTCTTTTATTGCTAAGGGTTGTTTTGGCTACCTGGGTCTTTGCATTTCCATGTGAAATTTAGGATTATTGTTTTCAATTTCTGTAAAGCATTGGAATTTTCATAGGGATTGCATTGGATCTATAATAAAGAAGAATTGATGACACTGAGTCACCTCTAAACACACGTTGCTGAACAATGAATGATTGACAGCAGCCAGATGCAAGGGACATTCTCTTGTGATGGGATGGTTAGTGCCACAAAGCTTCTCAAGATGACAAGCTGAGGAGTCATTTGGATGTATATTCAGAAGTGGTATGGCTGGGTCCCGAGGCAGAGCTATTCCAAGTTTTCTAAGATATCGTCAGACTGACCTCCATAGTGTTTGCCCAAGCCTGCACTCCCACCAGCAATGGAGGAGGGTTTCCCCTTGTAATAGCTAGAAACTGGAAACAACCCAGATGTCCCTCAACTGAAGAATGGATTAAAAAACTGTGGTATATCTACACAGTCGAATACTACTCAGCTATCAGAAACAATGAAATTATGCAATTTCCAGCCAAATGGCTGGAACTAGAGGAGCTCATCCTGAGTGAGCTAAACCAGACTCAGAAGGATGCACATGACATCTATTCACTTATAGTTGGATTTTAGCTATATAGTACATGCTATCTATACTACAAACAATGCACCAAAGGGAACATGGACATAGAGTTTTATTTTTCTCCCTGTCAATGAGACACTTTTCCCTAGTGGTGCTGCCTTGTAGGCCCCCAGTGTATGAGGAGGCTCTTGGCCCTCATATGACTGCTGAACTGGGGCAGGGGACCGTTAGGTAGGGACACTCCATTCCAGAGGAGTGGGATGGAAGGGTTAGGGGGTAGAGGGTGGGAGAGCAGGACTGGGAGGGGTGGAAAGAAGACACTACAATGGAGATGTAAACTGAAGCAATAAACAAACAAACAAACAAACAAATACATACATACATACATACATACATAAATAAAAAGATGACAAGCTGGATGGAACCTGACTTGAGCTTGCTCAGTGGCATCAATCGGTGTATCAGTTGATTTTTGCAATCAAAATACCTGGTAGAAATGGCTTAAGGAAAGATCGAGTTATTTTGGTTCATGGTTTCAGACGTCATAGTCCATTATGCCATGGAGAGCATGACAGAATAGCTCTATGCTGGTGGGAGTGTGCAGTAGAGACTCATTCACTTCTTGGTCACAGAATAGAATGCAAGGTAGAGTATGCGGCAACCAGAGTGGGTATGATCTTCAAAGGCTCATCCCTAGTACACCCTCTCTGTGATCCAGACCCCATCTTTCAAAATTCTCACAGTCTCATAAAATATTGCCATCTTTGTATAAAAAAAAATCTCTTAAGTATCAGTCTATTCAGTTCTGACAAACTGAAACAATCTATCTGAGGAATGTGTCACACACGAGGTAGAGGGAATTAAACTTCAAAAATACCCACTACTGATGAAATATCTCTGCATCATTGTAATTTAGAGGATACCTTTGCAACTTCCTCTCCAGCATGTGTGTCCTTGGATATAAGTTGAACTTATCACCTCTGCCAGTCAATAGAATGAAATAGAAGTATGGTGAAAAAAGATAACTCAGGGCACTTTAAAATTTTATTTTTTATTGGAATAGACAAAAATTCACGAATTGTGTGCTTGGGACTAATCCAAAGACCTAAGAAAGGGATATCATCATAGGGTGAATACGGAAGCAAGACAAATTAAATTCTTTTTTTTCTTTTTTTACATTTTTTCTTTATTGTTTATTTCTTCAAGTTACATCTCAATCACAGTCCCCTCCCTATTCTCCTCTCCAGTCCCACCCTCCCACCTTCAACCCCCCATCCTCTTCCCTTTTTTTTTTTTAAGTTTAAGGTATATCTTATTTCCCCCTACATTTTCCCCTTTTAGTCCAACAAATGGCTCTTTCTCTTATAGTAATAAATACAATACAAAACAACAGAGGTAATTAGGCCACAGTTATGAGGGTTATATGGCTTAGCGTACATTCCCAATGTCCAGTCCATATGTATTTGGCACCTGACTTTAACATTCTACTATATAACCATCTCCATGAGTTTAAAGTTCTATATCAAACTCAACATTCATACTAACGTGCAACAAAATTTTAAAAGCATCTTCTTAGATCTATAACACTCTCTTGACTCCTAAACAACTCAAAATTTAATTATGAGACTCTAGCTATCTGTTCTTCAACCACTTCAGAGACTTGAGAGGGAAAAATATATCTGATTTTATAGGAAGTCCAGGGCCTGCAGCTTCCAAAACTAAGAAATGACATACCAGTGGCTGCCTGGACAGTTCCCATTTTCTCTACATACATTACAGCACCGATCTTCAGTCATTTGGCCCCGTTTCTCTGACAGACAATGATTGTAGAGCAGGAGTTATGAAGGACTTGCCTACCCTCTCTTGGCAGAGCTAGGCTATCGACTTACCTGCTTCCAGGTTTTGTCCTTTTTGGATAGCAGTCTGTCTACAGTTGGAGCAAGGGGCTTTTCCTACAAAGAGATAGGCTTGCGACTAATTCAATCATCTCCCACTGGAGATTCTTCGATGCTCATCTTCTACTTGGGGTAGAATAGGGGGTGCTGTCAGGAGTTGATATATCTCGATATAAAAAAATCTAAAGTTACGAACACATCTTTGAATGCCATATTCTGCAGATCTCTTGAGGTTTTTGAAGAGGCCCTATCTATCTCTTATATTAGGATAAGCAGATGTTTCTTGTCTCTTAGCAGCTTTATTTCTGATTAGCTTAGAAAATAACTATAATAGGCTGTCATAGTACCTAACAAAATGACCTGCTTGCATAACTATTAGTTTGCATTTCTTAATTATCCTAAACAGTTTATGACAATTAGTAGTAAAAGGCTGAAACATCACATTTCATTTTTTTTCTTTACCTCCTAACCCTTCCATCCCATTTCTCTGGGGTGGGGTGTCCTTATAAAACGTCCCTCATCTCAGTTGAGAGGTCATATGAGGGCCAAGAGCCTCCTCATTCATTGGGGGTCTACGAGGCAGTACCACCAGTGAAAACTGTCTCATTGCCCAGGAGAGAGAACTAAAAAACAAACAAACAAATAAGCAAACACACAGATAAAAAAGACTAAAAAATAGAAAAAAATATAAAAAATATAAAAAATAAAAATAAAAAATAAAAAATCTATGTCCAAGTTCCCTTTGGTGTGTTAGTTGTAGTATCGATACCTTCTACTATATAGCTAAAATCCTACTATAAGTGAATAAATGCCATATGCATCCTTCTGAGTCTGGGTTAGTTCACTCAGGATGAGCTTTTCTACTTGGCTAAGGGGAAGCAATAGTCTTATTTGGAGTATCTTGGTGGAAAGTCCCTAGACAGAAGCAGGGGCAGTTTAAACTAGTTGAACTTAAGATTCACTCTGTGTTTAGAATGATGTGTTTTAGTTTGCTTACATGGGAATGGAGAGTTCTGCAGCTGTTTCAACATGATAGATTTCTCTTCTTATTTAACTGTGTGTCACTTCTGCACACAAGCTTTAGTATTTTTACTGTGCCTTGTGCTCCTGTTATGTGAGCAAGCCCAGGCTAGCTGTCTGGAAGAGAAGCTCATGGCTCGGTGCCATGGATCACTCTGGTTCACAGCCAGCTGTTAGACGTGTGAGTGAGATCATTAAAGACATGTCAACCTCCCGCCACCTTGCCAATCTACTTTATACACAACTGCAGTTCCAGCCAGGATCTGCCAAGCCTACCCTTAATGAGATCTGTGAAATCACTCAGTCAGTTGAACTATAAACTTGTGGAACATTAATAATAAACACTATTTTAATCTATCAAGTCTCAGGAGTCTTACATGCAATGATAGATAGCTAATGTAGATGTTGTCATTAAAAGAATACAATCGAGATTTTAGTGGCCATCAGTTCTCTCCAAAGAGAAAGTTTGGAATGTGTAAATAGTCCAGCTACTTGGGCTTCCCTACTATCAAGTGAGACATCATTCAAACTCTGACCACTGACCAACACAGGTAGCATAGCATTTCTAGAGCTGTGAAAATACAGCTGTGCTGTTAATATACACTTGAAGTTTGAATTTCTGCCTTTTAGTCTAATATGAGTTTGGTTGGTCATCCCAGCTATGGTGCAACATGAATGTGATGCTAACTTTTGGGTAGAAATTCACCAGGACAACCATCTCTGTCAGGTACCAACATCCTCTTAGGGTTGTGTGCATCAATATGGCCTCTTCAAAGTCACAGATATTTGACAAAGGCAATACACTAAACTTAGAGGAACATCTCTATGTCAATATCTTTGGGAAAGAAGGACTATGTGTCATGTGGTATTTTTTTAATCGATAGAGAAATACTTGAACTACTTCAGTATGGTGAACAGATAACTCTAATTTACTTTACCACACACAGACATCTTAAATTATGCAAGTTTTAAATTTCTTCCTTATTTATAATAGCATCTGCTATTAGTGAATACTTTCTGGTGAAGAAATGCTAAGAAATCTTAGTGTTTGGTAATCAATATAGTATATATGATACATTCATTCCTTTTTATCTCAAAGAATCAAAAGCTAATGAATTAGAAGGACATTATAGTCTTATATGATTTTAAATGATTGTCCATTACATTAAAAAAGCCTTCCTTTTCAGTATCACCATGGTTATGTCTAAAAATGTTAGCTGCATGGAATGATAATGTCCCATAGGAGTTCTAGGTGAAAATTCTCAGAGTGGTGATGCTCATGTTGCCTACTGAAATATGGCTGAGAGTCAATCAGGTTCAGAAAATATATATAGGAGTCTCTAGAAAATGCAAATGCCAAGAGTAGACACATACAAAAGAATGTTTAATTGAATTAAGAGCGGGAGTATTTTGAACACAGGTCATTTCATATGTGTGTTTATGTAAGGAGGACTTATGAAGAGATACTAACACTGCAGGATAGGTCAATCAGCAGTTTTATTAATCAGGATTTTTTTTTTAAAAAGAAAAATGTGTTAACTGAATGAAACAAACAGACATTTGTCATTCAAGGGCTCCAGATCCCATGTAAATGTTAGACCAGTGGTTCTCAACCACTGGGCCATGATTCCTTGGGGTTTCCTAAGAGTAAGGAAAGCACAGATATTTGCATTATGATTCATAACAGTAACAAAATTATAGATAGGGAGTAACAACAAAATGATGTCATGATTTGGGAGGTCACCACAGTATAAGAAACTGTATTAAAGGGCTGCAGGATTAAGAAGGTTGAGAATCCCTGGTTTATTAAAAACCCTCCAATGATTCCAAATAGAGTAAATGTCTAGGAATGTAAGTCCAAGACTTACTGCCAGTTATTGTTTTTACCTTATTTGAGGAACTAGATGCATAATTGGAACAGAGGGTGCTGACACTATTATTATTGCTTAATGATGTGAATTATTGGAATTTAATCCTCTTACTTTGAGTGATTGCAAATTATTATTCTATTTGGTATTGGACATTCACACTCTAACCACATTTGCTGCAAACAGACTTAAGATATAGCACACAGAGGTATGACTTTGAGGAATGGCAACCAGCCCATCAGATGTCCTGTGTACAATGATTCAATTCATCGAATTAAGCAGGAGATTTGAGTAAGGAAAGGTCAGATAATAGAAAGCAAACTGCTTTCCTTAACTCTCAATAGATTTCCTACTCAACACTGTCCTGCATATGGTTCAGACCCACACTTCATTACATGTAATTCAATGATTAAAATTGGTTGTCCATTTTACCTCACTTAGCTATGAGCTTAAAATGACTTACAATGCTCAGTTCTGGGTTTTGATATTTGCTGTGAGAAGTTTCCATATATTATTGCCAATTACAAAATCAGAAAAACCAGGCTTGAAACCTAGAATAAGATTGTCTGGAACCTCATAACTGGTTATTGTCAGTATGTTTCTTCCTTGTGGCTAGGCCAGGATAAGTCCAGGTGGTGTGAATCTTTTGGAAGCTAGAACTGGGGGGATGGAGGACACATGGAATCATTTGAAGAAAACAAAACAAACAAAAACTTCCAGGTACATGCAAAGACAAACTTTAGTGTTAAGTAGGAGAACATGGCTAACACAAACAGCACTTGGCGAATGGTGCACTTCAGAAAGACAAAGCCAGGGAAGATAAGAGAGGAGTGATTTGTCTACACACTTGATGTGGTAGGGATGGCCACAGAACAGAAAAAAGAAAAAGGCAAGATCCTGCCCTAGATCATTGAATTCTCATATTTGGGCACACTGAAACTCATTTAAAGAACTGGATACAGACTGGAGAGATGGCTTAATGATTAAGAACATGTGATTGCTAATCTTGGTTATCAACTTGACACACTTAGGAAGATGGATCCTCTATTGAAGAATTACCTCCATCAAACTGATCCATGGGTGGTCTGTGTGGCATTTTTTTGATTATTGGTTGATGTTAAGAGGGCCTCTCTTTGTAGACATGTTGAGAGCTGCGACGTGCCGCGCCTTAAAGATGGCGCTGGTCTCCGCCTTCCACCAGCCCGACGGTGAGTGCTCTCAGTGGTAAACAAGTCCATATTTGGCAAAGACCGCTGATCTGGCTTGCTGCCGCATACGTGGGCCTCTGAGATAGCACCACGTGGCTTTACTTGATTGGCTGTTCATATAGTATTTAGCCTGTGGGTTGGGTCTGCCTGGGCATTCGGAAGACTGTTTTCAAGGGACCTGAATAAACTGCTGGAGAAGAGCTTTTGTGAGTTGCGTCATCCTTGCTGGTCGAGGGGGATGCGACAAGTGGTGGCCCGTACGGGGACCCAAAAAAGACTCAGAACTCCTGCAGTCAGGGGCAGTGCTGGTAAGTTCCTGGGATAAATTAGGAGAATAAAGTTTCACGGAGATAGTGAACAAAAGGTAAAGTTTCACGGAGATAGCGAACAAAAGGTAAAGTTTCGCGGAGATAGCGAACAAAAGGTAAAGTTTCACGGAGATAGTGAACAAAAGGTAAAGTTTCGCGGAGATTGCGAACAAAAGGTAAAGTTTCGTGGAGATAGCGAACACAAGGTAAAGTTTTGCGGAGATAGCGAACAAAAGGTAAAGTTTCGTGGAGACAACGAACACAAGGTAAAGATTCGCGGAGATAGCGAACATACGGTAAAGATTCGCGGATAATAGCGAACATACGGTAAAGATTCGCAGGGATAGCGAACAAAAGGTAAAGTTTCGCGGAGATAGCGAACAAAAGGTAAAGTTTCGCGGGGAAGCTGCGAACCGAAAGTAAATTTTTAATCATGGGATCGTCTCAGTCACATCCAAATTTTCTGGCTCTTCAGGAGCTACTTTTAGCTAGGAATTTGAAACTTAACATTGCCTAACAAAGGGGAAGTGAATGGCAATCTAACCAAGGTTATTCAGGATCCCCTGGAGCCTTTCTCAGACTTCGTGGCTATAATGGTTGAAGCAGCTGGAAGGGTATTTGGAGACCCTGATTTGGCAATGCCCTTAATTAAACAACTTGTGTATGAGCAATGTACAAAGGAGTGTAAAGCAGCTATCACCCCTTATAAGAACAAGGGGTTGGAAGCCTGGATGCCTCAGTGCAGACTGCCGCTACCTTGAATAATTTGTCAGCCAATGTAGCCATGGCCTTGGATGTATTGTGGCAGGTGGCCTAGAATGGCTGTGAGTGGAAAATGACTGGTTTGTGTGTGACCTCTGTTCCATATCAAAATTATACTGTAGCTGCAAATTTGTCTAAGCAACTCTCTCAGTATCTTACAGGAAATTGGTCTGGCGAGTTTGATAAGCTGATGCAGAATCTGAGAACTGCCATCGTGCATGTGAATTCCACCCGGGTTGATGTCTCTGTTGCTGAAGGACTGTCAACATGGATCCTCTGAGCCATGAATCATCTGAAGGAATGGGCGGGAATGGGTGCCCTAGGAGGCATGTTCTTCCTAGTCAGTTTCATTGCCCTATGGTGCTATGGTGTATCTGTAAGATGAGGATTTCACAGAGGAGAAGTAATGCCATGCTGGTGCAAGCCTTTGCTGCCTTGGAGGCTAGACAGCCACAAGCTTGGTTGACTGTCCTAAAGGACTAAGCTATCATCATGCTCAGGATGTCAGGCTAAGCACTGCACTTGGGGTCAGCTTCTAGCGACTTCAAGAAGGGCATGTTTGATTGCATATGGGTTGGTATCCTAGTTTCCCGTCTCTGAGAAAAAGATACTGGACGGGTATGGCACCAGCCTGGTTGGCTACTGGGTGTGGGGTCATTACAATGTCCTTTACATACATATCAAAGATCAAATGCTTGATATATCTACTAGGGATCCTCAGCAGACTGCCACCAATCCTTTTGATTTATGGCTTTTGTGTGGAGCAAATGGTAGCTATATGGATTTGGGACCTATACTTATGCTTGGGGGAAGAATTTATCAAAGAGGTAGTTTTTCCCTAGGGTCCGCTACCAATCTGGATTTTTCTAGTGGTGGTGGCTCTGGTACTTGGAAATCTTTGTTTCATTCTTACCGCAATAAGACCTTTTCAGCTTCACCAGTATGTCTCTGGCCTCCTTTTCTGTAGATTGAAAGTAATGGGAGTGCATCCTTGGGTGAAGAAAAGTTAGTATGCACTCCGGGCACATGTTTTTATGCCCTATGCTGGAATGCCACAGCCTTTCCTGTGGCTGTGGTGACTAGAATGCCTCGATATGTACCAGTTCCTGTAGAGGCCCCTAATACCATGATGCTATTCAGGTTTAAAAGAGATTTTGGCATCACTGCAGCTATTGTTACTGCCATCACTATTGCTGCTGTGGGAGCTACTGCCTCAGCTATTGCCTTGTCTAGTTCTATACAGACTGCCAATGCCCTGAATAACATCTCAGCCACTGTGGCACAGGCATTGGATACTCAGACCTCTATGAATTCTCATCTCAAAGGAGGCCTTATGATAGTTAATCAACGCATAGATTTAATACAAGAACAGATTGATTCTCTTTGGCAACTAGCACAATTGGGGTGTGAGTGGAAATTGCAAGGTTTGTGTGTTACTTCCGTGCAGTATCAAAATTTTACAAAGGCTGCTAATCTGTCTAGACAATTGTCAAAGTTCCTCTTACAGGATTGGTCGGCTGAATTTGAAAATTTGATGAGAGAGCTGAGAGCGACAATCGTCCACATCAACTCCACTCGGGTGGATCTGAGCCTGGCTACTGGCTTGACTTCCTGGATACAGACAGCTATGGATCATCTTAAGGAGTGGGCGGGCGTAGGCTCTTTGGCGATACTGATGATACTAGCCTCTCTGGTTTGCCTATGGTGCATCTACAAAATGAGAGCCACACAAAAGCGTAATGCAGCCATGATTACACAAGCCCTTGTAGCCATTGAGGCGGGCCAGTCCCCTCAGGCATGGCTCGCTGCCATGAAGCCTAAAATCTTCACTGAGCATAGTCCCTGCCCACTGAGGTATTCGTTCCACGGATATTAGGGTCTGGCAAGTCAATGACGGAGTTGACGGGTAAGTCTCGGCCACCTAAGACAGGGCAGTCCCGAGTGGGGAGGCTGACCCAGAGACGGGTAAGAGTTTGAGCACCGCCCTCCTACAGGCTCAGGCCCACCGTGAGATCCCCAGATAGGGGGATTACGAAGCCTTTCCAGGGACTTCTACCAACTTTAGAAAAAAAAATAAAAAAGGAGGAACTGTAGAGAGCTGCGACGTGCCGCGCCTTAAAGATGGTGCTGGTCTCCGCCTTCCACCAGCCCGATGGTGAGCGCTCTCAGTGGTAAACAAGTCCATATTTGGCAAAGACCGCTGATCTGGCTTGCTTCCGCATACGTGGGCCTCTGAGATAGCACCATGTGGCTTTACTTGATTGGCTGTTCATATAGTATTTAGCCTGTGGGTTGGGTCTGCCCGGGCATTCAGAAGACTGTTTTCAAGGGACCTGAATAAACTGCTGGAGAAGAGCTTTTGTGAGTTGCGTCATCCTTGCTGGTCGAGGGGGACGCGACATAGACAGTACCATGCTTAGACAGATGGGCCTGGTTGAATAAGAACAGTAGCTGAAGAAGCCAAAGAAAACAATCCACTGAGCAATGCTCCTCCATTGTTTCTTCTTCAAGTTTCTATCTTGGATTGCCTTGAGAAGACATGCCTCTTCTCTCTTGTGAGTCATTAATATCACCGAGTTCCAGTATTTGAATGCAGTAGAATCACAGGAAATAAAATTTGATTTGTAAATCCTGAACTACATTAGAATGGTGAAGAATTACCTCCATCAAACTGATCCATGGGTGGTCTGTGTGGCATTTTTTTGATTATTGGTTGATGTTAAGAGGGCCTCTCTTTGTAGACAGTACCATGCTTAGACAGATGGGCCTGGTTGAATAAGAACAGTAGCTGAAGAAGCCAAAGAAAACAATCCACTGAGCAATGCTCCTCCATTGTTTCTTCTTCAAGTTTCTATCTTGGATTGCCTTGAGAATGGTAATGAACTATAGAAATGATTCCTGAAAGTTTGTGACATGGGAGTGGAAACCAAGTAAACTCTTTCTTCCACAAGATGTTTTTGATCATGGTGTTCTTCAAAGCAGCATAAAACATACTAGAACAGAGGATATACTGGTTTTGAAGAGGACCTAAGTTCAGTTTCCAGTGCCCATTTTGGGTGGCTGTCTTTCAGTTCCAGGGATCTAATGCCCTCTTCTGACCTCCATAGGTACCTGCACTCATGTGCCCATTCCCATACCATACCTACACTCTCCCCCCCCCAGAGAGAGAGATGGGAGGGCAGGGAGGGAGGGAGGGAGGGAGGGAGAGAGAATATAAAAGAGATATTTAAAGGGATGGCCAGGGTTTTTGAATGATTCTACCATCTAAATATGCAATTTAGAAAATTGTATTATGGACTTCACACGGGAGAGTTTATTTTGAGTAAATTGGCCAAGTGTTCTCTGAGGTTTTGGCTGTATAAGACACAAAGTTTTTATTCTGATATTGCAATCTGTTGTCTGGAGTTACTGGTTAAGTCCTTAGTTATTGTGCATCTTCTCTATTCTTCTCCAACTGCTAAAAGAGGAATAAAATAATGCCTGCTTTATATGGCTGTTGCATTCACTGAAATTCATCATGTAAAATGTTTAGTGAGTATTTAGCATGCTAACATTGCATATTTATTAACTGCTATTATGATTATGGTGATGATGATGTTGATAAAGGAAATTTAGTATCTGTTAAAACAAATCAGTTGAAGAAAACTAGTACAGCTAAGCTAAAATACCTAGATACATTATAAAGTCCTGAGTTTGAATTTAGCTTTGAAAAATTCTTAAGTAGTATAAATCCTTAAGTAATTGTCCTCAAGGCATAATTATTTTTAAAAGTGAGTCATGCTTTGGGTCTTTTTTCTTTTTGTAGTTTTGAAATCAATTTGCAATGGCCCAAATCATTTGTAGTGAAAGTGTTCTGTGGAGCCCCTTATTAGTACATCTTGTTACTTCTCACAGCAGAATGAAGGCTGGCTCTGTGGGACCATGGTGCTGATGCTGTGCACTCTCAGACTTCCCTGAGTATGTGGATACAGATTTCCAAATTACTAAGTCACAAAGAGTGTTTTTATTCCAACAATCAGTTTCTCCGTAGACATATAAGCTGATGTGAGGTAGATTGAAAGCAAGGAGGGAAAGGCAATGGGTCGTGGATAATTCCTCTTTACCAATGAGAAAAAAAAATTAGGATTTGAGTGAGAAGCTTGCAAGTTCACAACTCTTACATTTGTGGACTTATTTGCTTTCAAATAATCATAATGTTGACTCTTATAGCTTTAGGGCAAATACAGCAAGTATTGTATTTTTAAAAAATGAGAATTTGAATTGCTGTAATATTTGTAATATAGTTTTTTTGCCAGTTCATTTGGTCTCAGGCTTCCTTGTTAATAAAGACAGGTGTACTTACTCATTTGTGAAGATTCCTATTAGGCAAATCTAGTATTGGCACATTCATCAAAACTCCAATTACGGAGAAGAGGTCTGTCTATTATCCCTATTGCTTAAGTAATTGTCCTCAATAAGAAATTGGATCTAGTTTGCCTTCAGTCTTCAGCCTCATAGCTCATTCTCCAAATAGTCCTTCTTGAACTAGAATGGATTTCTTTTGCTCACAACATGTACACTCACTGGGATCTGCTCCCTAGTTTCAGTGATGGAAGATTCACAAATGGTTCCAGACCAGGCTGGGACTTCATCTCTACCTGTGCGTGAATTGGGTCTACAAATAACCCTCTTACCTCAAATACACAATCTGATCATGTGCAGTTACTTCGGCCCCTCCATTTCATTAAATGCAAGCCTTATTGCTACCAGGCTTTTGTTTAGACTGAGAGAAAACTAACTCATCTTCATCTGGCTGATAGCATTAGTGTTGTTAGGTTATCTCCACGAACTACCAACATTTAACACGGATGATTCTCAGATGAGAACACGTGAATATCTAACTTAGGTCTAGCACTTGCCTTACTTCATTTTCAAAACTGACAATCAACATGTCTGAGGAACTGCTTTCCATGTAGATGGGGCATGTATTCATTGTACCCTCTGTAGCCTCTGTATCCACACTTCTTAGGTTAGCTAAGTGGGACTGTGAGTTCACTTCTCCAAACTACTCCACATGATTTGCATTTGGGTCCCTAGTCTCCGGTTCTGTGTCTGTTCATGAGCTAGCTACTTGGTAACTCTGCAGACCATGTCTGTAATTTCCTGGGTCAGACAAGCACTTCTGTGTGAGCAGATAGTTAAGTAAGGCCCTCGTGCTCTCCAACCGCTATTTGGGGCTTCTCGGAACTGATATTGTTAAATACATAAAGCCTTCTCAGAACACTCTCATTAGATTTTCATATAATGCTTTTGAGCATCTACCCTACTGGTGGATCAATTTCCTAGCCCCAGTTAAGCACATTCCAAATTCTCTTCCTCTCTAAGCCACTGCTGAAGTTTCAGCCTGCTTTACAGAAAAGCCTGATGAATTAGACATGGCATTAGCACACGGATGTGGACTGGGTATATCCTGTTCAATATCCCTTGAAGATACTGGAGTAGTCAGTTTCCTCAAGCTTTCCCAGGACTCGGCATCTTCCTAAACCTAACACTTCCTGCACCCTGCACATTTTGAAAGGTCCTTCCCTTTGTATCAGCCAGAAAATACAAATTTTGAGTGTTTGTGTGATGGATTAGGTGGGAGGAGAACACAGGCTGATGAAAATACAAATGCAATTTATGTGAAAGTGATGAGGGATGAAGGTACACAGATGAGAAAGGGAGGGCAGAGAGGGAGGGAGGGAAGAAGAGGGAAGGAGGGAGGAAAGGAGACATTTATGAGTTGAGAAAATGAGAAAGGAGTCAGCACCCAGACCATGGAGATTCTTAGGCTATAGCAGCAAATTGGAATTTATACTAGGTGCAATTGGAATTTCAGGAGAAGCTGACATCTGTTTTATGGTGGGATGCTGCTTCTCTGACTGGTTTTTCAAGAATATATTTGAGGAGGCAAAAAGACTGACTGGGATGAGACTGTACTATGACCAAGAGACAGCATAGTTTTGAGGAACAGAAAAAGGACTTGATGAAGAACATATACATGCGTGGTGCAAAGCTCTTCTGTGTGGGTGGGTAAGGGAAAGAAAAAGGCAGAACAATAATGTTGGGTGATATTTATTGTGTATCTAGATTTGTACTTATTAATTCACTCGGTTCATTTAACAACCCTGTACTTTAATTATGTTCATTATTCAAGTGAAGAATCGGTACAGCCAGGTCAAACAGTACTTCTCAGAGGCACACGGCTGGGAAACCACAAAGGTGTTATCTGGCCACTGATCACAGACATCTGAGTCCATGCTTGTCCTTCCTATGCAGCTCTGTCCCCTGATGTACAGGACTGCATTGTTTCTCCTGACAGTCCTTTAATCCAAGGCTGTTGACTGGCCCACAGGATGACCACAAGGCTACTGTCTGCTGGAGTGGGGAAGAATAGCAGGGCTACATTGTTCCTTGCCTTGAACACATGCAGCAAAACAATGTCTTTGTCAACACTAGCAAACAATGGACACTCTATATACTTTTATATTTGCCATAATTTTGTCACTCTTTAATCTGTGATCACTTATTTCAAAGCTAACCTTAATTATTGATTGATTTACTGGATAGGCAGCTCACAGAGAAAAGACATGCCTCTTCTCTCTTGTGAGTCATTAGTATCACCGAGTTCCAGTATTTGCATGCAGTAGAATCACAGGAAATAAAATTTGATTTGTAAATCCTGAACTACTTATGTATTTATTTATTTACCTACTTATCTACCTATCTACTTATAATTTATTTATTTATTTATATTTTTGAGATATAAAACGGCTGCCTACTTATGCTTTAACAATCTGATTATTTAAAACGTATTAACTTTGTCCACCAAGCTTTAAGTGAAGCAAGGGATAAAAAGCATTAATTTGAGAAGGCTTACCAAGATGGTCTTATTCTTACCATGTAGCCCAAGATGACTCTGAAGAAATATTCCCATGTTTATGATCCTCGATGATTCTGGTCTCTTCTCAATTATAGCTAAATTTCTCAGCTCCAAGTAGCCAGCATCAATTGTCCCAGTAGAAAAAAGGTTTCCTGCAGCTCAAGCTGGCCTTGACTGACTTTGTAGCCTATTCTGACTTGAGCCTGTATTCATGATCACCCTGCCTCAACCTCTTGCCTGCTGTGATTACAGTTGGGTGTCATCACACCTGGCTTTAAATTTTAGAAAGTGCCAGGAAATATCATCTTACTTCCCTAGTTTTTCAGTAACTTATACTCTAGTGTTTCAAGTACATTTTAAAGTTTAACTTCTAAAATTTTGATATAATTTGCAAAGTTCCAAAAGAGTCTAAGAAAATTTATTGGGCCGAGGTACCCTAAATATTGACATCAGCAACTACAGTGGGATGAGGAAAGTCAGAAATGTGACATTTGATGCAGTACCAGGATCTCATTTACGAAATCTTATTAACTGCTCACCAGTTTGTCCCAATCGTGCCCCTTTTCACATGCGGGATCAATGTAACACCACACATCATAACATCTGGTTATCACATCTTCTTCACCTCCTTTGGCCTGGCATGGTTGTCTTGTCTCTATCCTTCTTACTGCTGAGACTTGTCAAATAGACTGGCTAGTTATTTTGAAGCGTGTTCTCTGACTCAGGTTTGTATGTTACTTCTTGTTGTGTTTAGGTTGGAGATCTGCGGCACGGATAACACAGAAGCAGAAGTGCATTCTTTTCATTGCATCACTTTGGGAGGCACATGGGGTTATTCTGATCATCACTGATTAGACTGGAGTTTACATTCCACGTTCCTCTGACATTTCTTTCCATGGCCAGTCCACACTGTGGCTTCTTCTTAACTGTGGTGTAATCTGGTGACCCAATGTCCTCCTACTTATTATTTCTCTTGGTTATTAGGTGCCAACAATTGTCATTTTCTTTTTTAAAATATTTATTTATTACTTCAGGTTACAACACCATCACAGTGTCTTCTTTCCACCCCTCCTAGTCCCACCCTCCCACCCTCTACCCCCTATCCCCATTTTCTTTAAACGTAATAGTTCTGGATGATGAAATAAACCCAACACAGAGTGTGTTCACTTATTGTACACCAAGTAAAAGTGAAACTTATAATTTTAAAGTTCAATTGTTTGTCTCAGATCACCAAGTAAGTGATATGAATTTAGATACCATTGGGGCTCGTGTTGGATTCATTCGTATCCACTATACAATATTGTGTACTTTCAAAATCCACTGAATGACAAAGCAATATTTTTAGTATTTTGAATTGTCATGCTTCTTGCATTCTTATGCACACCTAAATACTCTTTAAAATATTTTATCTTTATTTATTTATGGGGTACAGGGTGCAGGTGAACATGACAGTTGGAGGACACTCGTGGGAGTCGGTTCTCTCCTTGCCACATGAGTTCTGAAGATGGACTCAGGCTATCAGGCTTGGCACCAGGTGCCTTTACCCAGCAAGCCATCTAACTGGATTGTCTTGTTTCTCTTGGTTGCAGAAAACACAATTATTTACATGTAAGGAGAAAAATGAGGACTCTTGTTGATGAGTGGAGTGTGCAAAACACCTCTGGCACCTCTGGCAAAAGAAATGGGAAGGCATTTTCAGTCTTTTGAGTCATGTTGTTTTCTTTTTACCAGTGTGTCGTCTTTGGGTTGAATAATTTTTTTGCATGACAAACAGCTAAACAAATGCACTAAGTGTAGAGTCATTGGTGGAAGAACTGAAGAGATCCTGAGTTTTCTCCAAGGAGCCACAGACTTCTTGCTGTTCTCCAGATTCTCAGTCGTCCTGCTTGAGGTTTTCTCTGTGAATTTGTGTGCCTTGGTGGGGCTTTGGCCTCATAGAATGACTCAGTGAGTTACAACATGAGCTGTTGCACCCATATATTTCTATGGGCTCCTTTTCTTTCGTTCGGGTCTTCACTCATTTGGAGAAAAGTTTGTATGAAGTTGTTTCACCCGCAAATTTTCAATCCTTAGTTAGAGTTGCAATGACTCTAGTGAGTATGAATAAGATAATGTGGCTTTTGAAAGGCCACATTAATTTTGTGGGCTTAATTCCATGTTCTTAAATTGCAACTGTTGGAACAGAACTCCAAAATCAAGTTCTGCTTAGTAAATTCATGTTGAGATAATGTGTATTGTACCGAATAGCTACATAGCTCAATTGTTTTTGTATAGCATATTGACTTCATATATAGTATAATATATATCTTTCAATTATTGCTTTGCTAGACAAATAATTTAAAAATGTTTCACTCCAGTTGTTTTTGTCTACATATAGAATCAGTATCCAACAAAGTGCCTGGAATAAACTAGTCATTCATGACACCTGTGAGGAGTAAGTCACTGTTAAACATTGCCTCACCAGCCAGTATCTGACTTGCCTCACTTGTAGCATGCTTTACTTTCATGAGGATGTTTCTCTGAAGTGGTATATGGTGTGTATGGATGTGTGTGCATGTGTGCGTGTGTGCGTGTGTGTGTGTGCATATGGTGTGTGTGTATGGTATGTGTGTGGAGTGTATATGTAGTATGTGTGTGGCATGTATGTGTTTGTGGTGTGTGTATAGTGTGTGGTATATGTGGGGTGTCTGTGTGTGGTGTGTGTGCATAGGTTTGTGTAAATGGGGTATGTGTGGTATGTGTGTATGGGTGTGTGTGAGTGGTGTGCTTGTATGTATGGTGTGCATGTGTGCTGTGTGTGTGTATGTAATATATGGGGTGTGTGTATGTAATATGTGGTGTGTGTGTGTGTGTGTGCCTTTCACCTTCCTAATAAATTGTTTTATAGCAGTAAGCCGCAGAGGGAATGAGAAGGTATCCTGAGACTGGAGAGCCGAGGAACCACACAGCTCTGAGGGGGGCAAGTATCCCCAGTAAAGTGTTACAGCTCTGAGGAAGGTATCCCCATCTTCTCTTACCACTTGTCACTGCAAACTGCATGTGACTAGCATTAAAATCATCGCCCATCTATTGCGCTGCTGATATTTACTTTGCTCACTCTTGGAGTGTCCTGGAGCGTGGTTTTCTTCTTTGATCCTTATTTCTGATTCTGAAACATATATTTTATCTACTTGTTAAAAACACTCAAGTGCCTGTTGTTTTTGATACTTTTTTTCAATTTGTTCTCTCTTCCAGTTGCTGTGAACTAATTGGCAATCATTTGCCTTCATACATTGTTAACTAACAACTCTTTTCTTCCTTTTGATGATTGTGCTGTGTGTCCATGTCTGTATCTCTCTCTCTCTCTCTCTCTCTCTCTCTCTCTCTCTCTCTCTCTCTGTGTGTGTGTGTGTGTGTGTGTGTAGACCAGAAGATAACTTTGGTCAGGAGTGTCTACCTTGTTGAGATAGGGTCTCTAGATTGCTTGGAGTTTAACAAGTAGATTAAGCTTGCTGGCCCGTGAGTCCCGGAGCTTGTCTATCTGCCTGTCTCTGACTCCTCAGGGCTGGGATTATGATTCTGGAGGTTTGAACTCAGATCTTCGTGCATTCCCTTAAGCACTTTACTGACTGAGCTATTTTATCCAACTTTATAAAATTAATTATATAATTTTACTTAGTGAAATGCATGCTTGTTCAGTAATCATCCATTTCCTAACACTATTGCTATCCTGCTACATGACAGGATTCTTGATTTTTTAAATCCCTGTTAGTGTGATCATACTTGGGCATATTATATAGATCGTAATAAAAAGGTATGTACTGCTGACACACTCACAATGTATACATTATACAATGTAATATATTATGCATATTTATCTACACTACATTATCATTCTTGGCCACTGAATAGACCAGAAAAATAAAAATTGCTAACAACTCTTAAACAAATGATCAATGACAAGCCCTTGGGAGTTTCTCAGTCATGAGGATGATTCATTAGTCATGTCCTCAGAATTCCTGACTTTGTTTGATGCTTCTTAGATTTTCTTACTGTTTCTGACATTTTAGTGTCTTAGAATTTCTCAAGTTCCATTCTAGCCATTTTTTTTCTTTATGCTAACAATAGTTGTTCCTTTGATGACACTGCCCAGGGTCATAATTTTAAACATAAATTATCTTGAAAAGAACATTGAAGTTTATAGTCACCAGCTGGCATCTCCCCTAAATCCAGGTTCCAAGATCAGTTGGACATTTGTCACTCTCACTGGGTGGTGTAATAGATATCGCACATCGGATGCAGCAAAACAAGCATTCGATTCCTTCTTTTGTTGCCTACCCATTGATAGCATCCCGAGATTTCTCATTTCATTAAATGACACAGTGTTCAGCATGTTATTCAGACTCTAAGCTTCTGGTTTGACATCCATGTGTGCTGAGAAGTGTTTTCTGGGTGTCAGATATGAATACCCAGACATTTTTATCGCAAGGTGACCTAGCATCAGCTTAGTGAATGGCATGACATTGGGTAGCTTCCCCAGGGCCTAGCACACTGCCTGTGATGTAGTGGAATTGCAGTGACGTTTGGAAATGACTGACTAATGAATAAGCATGCACATTATAACATGAAATTCTGTATATATTCTAAAATAATTCTTAGATACATGAATTATTTTACATTTTTTATGACCAAATAACTAGCCAGAACCACTTAAGAGAGGAAGAATTCATTTTAGCTCACAACTTAAATGGATAAAGTCCACCAAGCAGGGAGGGACTGCTTGTAGCAGACAGAATGAAGCAGCTGATCGCACTGGGGTGAGGAATCAGTAATCAAGAAGGAAATGGGCAGGTTAAAAAAAATCTCCCCCTACAGTGATTTACTCTGTTCTTCAAGGCTGCACTTTAAAAAGGTTCCACAACTTTACAAACATTTCAGCCATCTAGAGACTAAGTATTTAGATGCATGAGTCTAACAGGACATTTTATATTTAAACTCCAAGAATGGGAGGTTTGTTGTTGTCATTTTTAGAAAATTCATTTTGAAAACATTGCCAACACCAAGTATATTAGTTCTAAATAATTTTAAATTATCTAAGAATTTAATGTAAGTTGAAAGTCTATTACCTTCTATAAACACAGAGTTTAGATACTTTGTTAAATGCTATGAATACTATTCTCCTAAGATAATAAAAAGTATATTGCCAGTCATGAATGTAGAAATAATGGTAAAACATTAGAAATGTTACAATAAAAATAGTGATCATTAAATTTATCTTCATATTACATTTCTTGGGATTCTAGGGAATGGTGATGGGCAATTCTATATTTGAGAAGAGAAGGAGGACCAGAAAGAAGGATAGACTATGGAAAAGTGTAGTGATGGATGAATAGCATCAAAGTACAATTATTTACAGGTATGAGCATATCAAAATGAAATCCAACATTTTAAACCATGTATACATGACAAAAAGTTCAACAAAATAACATAAAACATAAAAGTCTAGGAAGTACAAATTAACAGTACTTTAAAAAAAAGAGAAAAAGGACACAGGGACAAAAAATTAAATCTAGGATTATTATGTCAGCAAGAGATTATATTATTATCATATTTCCAGACTTAACGAGATCATTGAGTATTCATTAAAATGAGCAAAACTCATCTCATACATCACTGTGATACTTCAGAATGCATGTGACAAAGAGGAAAGCTGGAACTTCCAGAAGTAACAAAACAAGTTCAAAGGACCAAAGGAAGAAGATAATAAAGCAAACGGAAGAGGAAATAGAACATGAGAAATAGTGGATCCATCATAATGAAGAAATACCTTCTACAAAAAAAAAAAAAAAACCAAAAAAACCTCATACATGCCTTCAGGAAGGACTTTTCCCAAAGGGTAAACACAATGGAATAATGTTTTATAATATTTTTATATAATATCTTGAAGGGTTTTTTAAACACTGGAAAACAATATGATAATATATTAAAGAGCAAATCTTGGAAAACTATTGCACACACACACAAATCTATGCAAGAATGTAAGCTGAAACAAGTCAATGATAATGTCAGGGAGAATAATATTTTAATCATAAAAGTTAAATTCTACTCAAATATCTATGATCCTTACATAAAAGTGATAATATAAACATTGATTTTAATAAAAATCAGGCATTTAGAAAGTTGGGGCATTTGTTGTAAAAACCCAAAACAGCTTAGTTTTCACTTCTTATAGAAGGAAGTTGAGGTAATCTGTGTAAGTAAAAAGCAGGAAACAACAACATAAGCAGATTATTTGGAAGTGTGAGAGTAAATATCAGGAGGATCAGTAGAACGTTTCGAAGGAAGTTACTGCTGGAGACCAAGTAATATGTGTGTGTGTGTGTGTGTGTGTGTGTGTGTGTGTGTGTGTGTGTGT
>CAJQZJ010001558.1:2519341-2538629 GCA_907164525.1 Lophiomys imhausi
GTGTGTGTGTGTGTGTGTGTGTGTGTGTGTGTGTGTGTGTGTGTGTGGCAGGGGAATGGGAAGAGTATGTATGCCAAGGGGGTTCTGTGGCCATTCCATTCCTATTTCACTATTATCTGCGTGTGTCTAAGCTTCAATAAAAATGCAAATTTAATTGCAACCATGGAAAATGTTTATTGGAGAGAAGTAGTATATCGTAGCAATAATAAAGACAGAAATACCACAAAAATATGTGGTTCCTATGTGTAGAAAAAAAATGATAAAATTGGAGCTAAGAGAGAAACCTAAGTATATATTGGTAAAGAAACATGTATTTCTGATTAGGAAGGCCAAATGTCTTTAAGGTATCTGTTATTTAAAAATATGGAGTTATGAGACAATGTCACTGAAAATATTGTGAGAAATTTTGGTGACAGTAAAATGATATTAATATATTCATAAATATACTAATTTTGATAAAACTTGCCTTTTCAAATATTAGGAACTACTTTAAAGTTCAAGTAAAAGAGGAGTGAAATTAACATATTAGGTGAGGGGTGACTTAAATGAAATAAGTGAAATAGCAAATAGCATAGGGCAAAATTGTATTTTGTGTAAGAACACACACAGGTATATATGTATGTATTATGTATGTATGTATGTATGTAACACCAATTAATGAAAAGAGAAGTCGTTTGAAAAAAAGCAAAGAGGGGATATGAGAGGACATGGAGAGAGGAAAAGGGAGGGGAAATAATATTATTATATCATAAATTCAAGAAATAAAGGAAATAATTTTCAAAAAGCACTTAATAATTTATAATACCAAAACTAATATTTGTTAGTTATTTAACATATTAGGTTGGACCCCATGATATTCTAATATATATATATATATATATATATTTATGAAGGATTATATTGCTTAAAAGACTTGCAAGTGAAATGTTTTAGTAAATATAAACAGTATTTGAATTGTTGGCAATAAGGATATAATTACATGAACATAAATATCAAAGGAAGTAAATAATCCCATCAGATACATTAATAGGTTGTCTTCCGTAAAGTCTGAGAATGTTTGAACATCAAACAAGCCAAGAACAGAACAGAACAGTGCCAAGTACCCAGTGTCTCTGAGACCTGACTGTACAGTGGGCAGGTGAAGAGGCATAGTAATAACTTTACAACCCCAACTGTGACACGCACCTCACACTGCCTCCATGCATCCCACTCCCACAACCTCGGTCAAGTAACATGGGTGCTCTATTAGTTAACATTGTATTTCTTTAAATGAGTTTATTTCTGTTTTCTGGTGTGGACATCAGCTCTCAGCTGACCCTTACTGTCCCTTGCAGCACAGGGAAGGGGTAGAGGGTGCGTCAGGGACTCTCGTAAGAATAAACTTAACTTTCCTCTTTTATTTAATAATAACAATAATAATAATAATAATAATTTAATGTTTATTTATTACTTCAAGTTACATCTCCATCACAGTACCTTCTTTCCACCCCTCCCAGTTCCACCCTCTCACCCTCTCCTCCCTCTCCCACCCATCCCACTCCTCTGATGTGGCGTGTCCCTACATATCAGCCCCTCTCAGTTCAACAGTTATATGAAAGCTAAGAACTTTCTCTTGCACTGGGGGCCTACATGGTAGCACCCCCTAGGACAAATTGTCCCATTAATAGGTAAATAAGTCTATGCTCCTGATCCTTTTGGTGTGTTGGTTGTAGAATAGTTATCCTGTACTATATGGCTAATTATAAGGGAGTAGATGGCATGTGCATCTTTCTGAGTCTGGGTTAGCTCACTCAGGATGAGTGTTTTTAGTTCTATCCATTTGGCTGTGAATTGCATGATTTCCTTGTTTTTTTTTTTTGTTGTTGGTTTGTTTTCTTTTTTTGACTTTATATTGATGTTATTACTATTATTTTTTTAAAAAAATATTTATTTAATACTTCAGGTTACATCTTCATCACAGTGTCCTCTTTTGACCCTTCCCAGTCCCGCCCTCCTACCCTCTACCCTCTATCCCTTCCATCCCACTCCTTCAGAGTGGAGTGTCCCTACATAAGAGTCCCCCACCCCAGTTCAGTAGTCATATGAGGGCCAAGAGCCTCCTCATACACTGGGGGCCTACAAGGCTGCACCACTAGGGAAAAGTGTCTCATTGACAGGAAACAAAGTCTATGTTCATGTTCCCATTGGTGCACTGGTTGTAGTATAGTTATCCTGTACTATATGGCTAAAATCCAATTATAAGTGAATAGATGCCATGCACATCTTTCTGAGTCTGGGTTAGCTCACTCAGGATGAGCTTCTCTAGTTCCATCCATTTGGCTGCAAATTGCATGATTTCATTGTTTCTGATGGCTGAGTAGTATTCTATTGTGTAGATGTACCACAGTTTTTTTTTTTATCCATTTGTCGGTTGAGGGACATCTGGGTTGTTTCCAGTTTCTAGCTATTACAAATAAGGCTTCTATGAACACAGATGAGGAAACTTCCTTATGGTTTAGTGAAGAATCATTTGAATGTATACCCAGAAGTGGGATAGCTGGGTCTTGAGGTAGAGCTATTCCAAGTTTTCTAAGTTTTCTAAGATATCGCCAGACTGACCTCCATAGTGGTTGCACAAGCTTGCACTCCCACTAGCAAGGGAGGAGTGTTCCCCTTTCTCCACAACCTTGCCAGCATGTGCTGTCATTTGAGCTTTTGATCTTAGACATTCTGACAGGTGTGAGATGGAATCTCAGAGTCATCCTGAGTTGCATTTCTCTGATGATTAAGGATGTTGAGCATTTCTTCAAATGTCTCACTGCCATTAGAGATTCCTCCTTTGTGAATTCTCTGTTTAGCTCTGTTCCCCATTTTTTGATTGGATTATTTCGTTTCTTTGTGTTTAATTTCTTTATAAATTATGGATATTAGCCCTCTGCCAGAAGTGGGGTTGGTAAAGATCTTTTTCCAATCTGTAGATTGTTTTGTTCGAATGACAGTGTCCCTTGCCTTACAAGAGCTTGTCAGTTTCATGAGGTCCCATCTATTGATTGTTGGTCTTAGAGCCTGAGTGATTGGTGTTCTGTTTCCTCTTAACCCCTTTCTGCACTTCACCGGACTCCCCCTCATAGGTCTCTAGAACTAATGGACCCCATTCTCTGCTTATCTCCCTCTGGCTTTTTGGGGCAGTGGTAGTTTCTTCTAGTGCCATCAGTTATCACTATGGTTCCATCTCTCTTTTGTATCCCAAACACTACTGAAATGCCTTCTCTTCTAATTACTTCCCATCCTTGTGACTTTGTTTCCCTGCTGACTACTATGTCATCATGTTAGTGGGACTTATAAGAGAGAGAACACTATTTGCTTAGTTACCTGCAGTAGTCTTTTAATCTACATTCTGTGATGATATCTCATTGAAAAAAATATTCTGAAACAGCTCAAATAATAAAGGTGACAATGTCATAAAATACTTTAATGATGAATATAAGAATCAAGTATAACTCTCTGAGCAACAAAAATAAGTTACTCAAAAGAGTGCATGTGAATATTTTAGAACCTGCTAGTAATCAAATAAAGGCAAGGATATCAAGCAGGAAAGCATGATTTATCATATACTAAATTGAATTAAAAATGTGATATTGCTTTCCATCAAGTATGAAGTTATGGTGTTTTCTGGAAGTGGGTGCAGCTGGAGATCCCCATATCAAGCAACTGAATGAAGCCAGTGTCATAAAGGTGAATATGACCTCTCTCATTCATGGTTCCCAGGTTTCATACAGTCACTTAGAGTCACATGTGTATGTAGTCAATGAAAGTAGATGAAAAATTATTTAGGGGACAAATGGCAGGAGGGCTGAGAAAAGGGAGAGCGGGACACATAAGGGAGTTATGATACACTTGATATGTATATCTGTATGAAAAGTTAAGAGAATAAAATTAATCATCAAAATCAAAGCAGTTTATTTTTTATATTGTTTATGGGTGAGTGTTGTGAATGTCTCCCAGTCTTTATGGTACCTGCACTGCAAGTACAGCATAAGCATTTGAAAAGTTGTAGCAAAAGGTACCCAGGACACTTCACATGTCTCTTTTGCATAAAATTATCTATGTCTAGGCATCTATTTATAGTGTAAATATGTCAACAAATAATTACAGCTTCACCTTTTATGAGAAAAATGTGGAAAAACTTCACAGAGAAAATAATGGAGGCTAGAAAAAGGTACACATGTTGGGGAACTTCCATTCAAACTAAAATCCCACCAGACTGAACACCTTGTTCATGTTCCTCTTAGCCCTGAATATTTAGAACTGGTGACAGTTTGAATTGGAGCATATTTATCTGGTTGACCACGAGATATGCAATAGAACGGATATGTTACATTATTTTTAGACTTATGATTCTTATCAAGAGGATTGGAACATGGTATATGGTCCATAAATCTGGTCTCAATTAGTTAGTAAAAGGGTTACTGATTGATTGTGACTGATTGGTTGACTGTATAATTAATCCAGTATGTAGTTCTAGCCATAGAGAGGGAATCTTACTTCTAATCTAGTGCAGGTACCATAGGAAGGTGAGTATAAATCATGTTGGCAAGAAGAAATCTTGTCAATGTGACCACTTGGTTGCTGGAGGAACATGAAGATGGATGGTCATAAGTTCAAATCTCAATTGCAATGTTTGCTACATCAGTAACCTTGGAACTGACTATTAATTCAGTTGTGGGAGTCACATTATTTTCATCTATGAAGGAAATTAATGACAGGATAGGGTAAGAAGCAATGATAACACATATACTATTTCTAACACATTGTCTCAGGCAGCAATGATAGGTTTCATGGATTTTTGTGGATTCGGGGTTGCTAAAGGCATTTGAAGAGAAATTGCTTAAAAATGCTTTTCAACATGCCATTAAAATTGGTACATTTCCAAGATTCTGATCTGTATTTTTCTGAGGAAGACAGCAAGTGATTTTCACCTCTTCTCCTAGGGCTTTATGATAACTGGTTTTGCTTGTTCCAGATTTGGGCTGGAGGTGGTGAGGTATTTCACAGGGACTGAAAGCAAAGCCTTCTATCCTGACAACCAGCAATTCCCTTCCTGCAGCATATCTCTTAGACATAATGCTAGAGAAACACCCATACTCCATTCATCATAGCTCCCCAGAGGGGGATTCTGTCGCTCTAGAATCAAAGAATGAACAGTCAACTCGAAGAGAAAGAGACACATTCATGTTACTGTTGGCATCACAGTACCATAACAGAGACTTGGGAAGGTGCAGAGTAAGACCGAATGTTTTCTTTAAGTTGAGAAAGCTGAGCTCTCAGCTTTCATGCTTGGAAAGAACATCAATGAGATTGATTGGAAAAAGCCAGTGGAATGTTAAAATTATTCAGCAGTGCTTGATGTGTAATTCATGCACATAATTGGCTACTACCTATCCATTGTTCTGTGGAAGACAAAACAAGCTAATTGCTTCTCCCACCCCTTCCCAAAAGGCTGACTAGTGATTCATTAAACTTACTGCAATGACTACTCTCATTATTATTTCTCTTTTAAATTTTGTGGTTTTTTTTTCTAGAATCGAAAGGTTATTTTATTTTATTTAATAAGGAACCATTTGCTTTTATAAATTCCTATTGGGCATGGTTTCTGCAGAATGGCTAGAATGACTCATTTCAAAGCTTTCTCTGATCATTCTGTTGCTACTCAGATTTCTCAGAAAGCAATTCAGTTATTTGTATGGCTCAGTGTGGAGAATAATGGAAAGGGGATTGGGCTTAGGAGTCTATATCTTCAGTATTTATCAATGTGTATCTGCATGAGGTACACACAGGCCTAAAAGAACAGGAACCTAGAAAAACTATCTTATGAGAAAATCCACCCAGCAACAGATCTCATGAACCAAGGTGGGTTGATAAGTGGAGGCTCCCCTCATCCGAGGGGGAGAGGAGAGAATGGGGATGAGAGAGGGAGGATGGGGAATGGTTGGAGAGGTGGGAGCGGGCTGCAATAGGGATTTAACTTGAATAAAAATATGAATTAAAAAATAGAAGAATACCGTGGAACATCTCCTGTCCTGTTTTCCTCTACTTCCTGGTTTGCTGTAACAGTCACCACTGCCATGATATGCCACCCTATATCAATAGCACAGTGAACTACAAGTACTTGGATTAAACTCTACAGAAATGTAAAGAAAACCATTTTTCTTTATGTGTTAAATGCCTGGAGTGTTTTGCCATAGCAATACAAAGTTGGCTAAGACAGTTCAAATGTTATTTTTCCACCAATACTGGAGAAACGCATGGCACCTAGCCTAGCCTGGCTCATGATAGCTTTCATATGGAATATTTTGGAAAGTAACATAGTTAAGTATTTATTATAAATCTGCTATTTTCACTGCATTCTCTTGAGGATCTGAGCCAAAGTCTATTGTACTGATCTAAGAGCTCTCTAAGTTTAGTCCAAAGAACAAACTTCTCCCCATGGACATCCAGTTCCCAGTCATGATGTGGAGAACAGAAAAGTTTTGTGCATCAGTCACCTCTCAGCAAATGCACACTCAAAGGCTTCAGGTAAATCAAGTGACATTGGTAGAAAAATGGAAAAGTATGTTTATTCTTTGAAAAATTACTTGCAGTTTATCTGAATTGTGTTTATTTTCTACCTATTGCCTGAGAACTCATAGCTGTTTTTAATAAATTTATGGCTTTAGAGTCATTAATTTACAAGTCTAGCTCTTTTAAATCATGAAATTCTTGAAGCCAAAGCTTATATAACTTTATATGCTCAACTTATAACTTGAGCACTTACTGTATGATTTATGTTTTAAATTCCAAAATGGTTTGGAAATTGAGTGCTAAATGTCAATCATTTTACTGGAATTCATAGCCACAATGAATTAGTCCTGGAAATGACTTGATAGTCCATTGTTACTAAGTGCAATAAAATATGTAATAAGTTTTCTGTTGATGACTTAATTTTCACTGTTAAGATTAATAATGTGCACCTTGTCTTTGTTCTGTGTTTTTGAAAGATTGTGTGATTATCTCAAGTGCATTTTGGGGTTTAAAGATTAGGGTTTATGATGTTATCATGCATTTCTACAATGCTCTCCAGAAAATCAAAACCACTGTGCAGGCTGTCCATTTCTCCAGTTAGATGCTGAAAAAGCATTTGGCAACATCCAACACCCCTTCATGCTAAAAGTCCTGGAGAGAACGGGCATACAAGGACCATACCCAGAAATAATAAAGGAGATATACAGCAAGCCAGTAGCCATATCAAATTAAATGGAGAGAAACTTGAAGCATTTCCTCTAAACTCGCCATATCTCTTCAACATAGTACTTGAAGTTCTTGCTAGAGCAATAAGACAGCGAAAGGAGATCAAGGGGGATACAAATTGAAAATGAAGAAATCAAATTATCCCTATTTGCAGACCATATGATGGTATACATAAGTGACCCCCAAAATTCCACCAGAGAACTCTTACAACTGATAAACACCTTCAGCTAGGAGGCTGGATGGGTGTGAGAGGGAGGAGAGGGTGGGAGGGTGGAACCTGGAGGGGTGGAAAGAGAGCACTATGATTGAGATGTAACTTGATGTAATAAATAAACATTATAATAATAAAGTAAAATGTGTGGTTGCAATTTAGAAATTGTTACTTATGTCAAAGTCACAGAAATATTCTCATGTTTTCTCAAAGGAACTTTACATTTTTAGCTACCATGTTTATGGCTGAAATCTAGCTTAAGTTGAAATTAAGGTTGGGCTGGGGATTGATTTTTCCTCCCAGAAATTCAATAGCTTTGAGTATTGTTTTCAATGGCACATGCGCGCCATTCTTCCCCCCAGTGAGTTGTGGCAGCAAAATCCTAATAAACCAGGGAGCCTCGTGTGTGTTTGTCTTTTTCTGGACTCAGCATAATCTTCTATTGGTTTATCTGATGTTGTGAAACAGTGCTCTTTTAATTTTTACTTATGTGTAGGTGTGACTGACTGTACGTGGGTATGTACATTTGAATGAAGGTGCTGCAGATGCCAGAGTTGTTGGATCCCGTGGAGCTTGGGGTATACATGGCTGTGAGTCACTGTAGTGGGCGCTGGGAATCTAACTCGAGTGTTTTGGAAGGATAACAGTGCCATTTACTGCTGAACTATCTCTCCAACTCCATGTTGTTGGTTGTAATTGCTCTCTTTCTATTAGATTCTGATCATCTTTGGACCAATATTTCCTTTGTTCAACATCTCAGCTTCAGTATTTAGGATGTTTGCTTTATAGTAGATAATTGATATTTTCTAAGCCACGTAAGCTTTCATTCATTTACTTATTTAAAAATTTAAATACATTTTTGAGAATTTCGTACATGAGTACTGTATTAATATCATTTCCACCTTCTTTTCTCTCCTCTGTCCCCTCACTTACTCTTAAATTTATGACCAAAATCTTCTTTAATTAATATTGTTACTTATATATGTTTATATGTGTATGCAAAGAGAAATATAGCTCCCCAAGTCCATTTAGTGTCCATATATGTATGTATTTAGAATTGACAACTTGGGATTTGATGATTGATGAGGGGTCTCATCCCTGGAGAAGACTGATTACTTCTCTCTCAGACCCACTAATTGCTTACAGTTCTTCATCTAAGGATGTGACCTTAAAAAAAGCTTTTGATTATGATCATAGACACAGGTTTTACACTTAAGTGTTTGCTTCAGCAGGTATTTTAGCCTAAGGAGTGACATTCAACTTTTATTTTTCTCCAAGTGTGTATTTTCTCTGTTCCCAAATACTGAATAATCCATCTTTTCCTCTAGTAATTTGAACAGTCATCTTTCTCAAACTCTAAATGGCCCATTTGCCTTGGATCTATGTAGACTTTTTCCCCCCATTTGTCTTTAATAGGGAGTTTTAAATTCCAAGCTATATGGACTGTGTAGTCTAATGTTAATGGTTTTTCCACAGTAACAAATCTTGGTAGTAAAAGTCTTATTTTCAATGGAAAAATATAATATGCAAATAGAAAAAGAGTGGACTGTAGTCATTTAATAATTTCCCATTAATTGGTGGCTGAAATGATTTATTTGTGAGTTTACAAAGAACTTACTGTTATAGCCTGTAGTACTAATTAGAAGAAAAACTTTAAAATCTTACATCTTATTACCAAATACTAGAGACTAACAATGCTTACTTATTTTAAGGCAAATTGCAAAATCTTGTTCGAGAAATTAAAGGTCATTTAAAATACTGCCATTATCTGTAGAACATTCTGGTTGTTTAGATGATGCTAAAATATGTCGGTGGTAATCTCTTTTATGTATTTTTGTGAGTAGATGTGTAATCTATATGCTTTAAATCGATGCTTTTTAGGATCTGAGGAAAATAGGATCTATATTGAGATGTGAGTTTTAACTTGCTATCCTAGCTTTCAAGTAGATAAATTGTGAAGTCTTTTTTTCAGGCAATGCTAGCATTTTTTTTTTTTGCTAAATATTTCCATTAAATTTGATTTTCAGGTCAACAATGATTATTTTTACTGATTAAATTTGTTCTTTGATCATTTCATACCTGTACATAGTGCATTTTGATCACTCACATTCCATTAGGGCGATATGATCATGAACACACCATATGTCTTCTTGTTGCTGACATTCCCCTACACTCTCTGTTCCCCTTGTCCTCCTGTTATCCTGGCTACGTTGATCTTTTTATCTTAACCTGCACAGTTTGTGTGTCTGTGGGCTTAGAAGGATTCTTTGGAGCCTGGTGGTATAAAAGAAAAGGCAATGACTGTCCTTCTCCAATAATCCAAGACTTACTAAGAATTTAGCAGGAACAAATAGGACCCAGGAACTCTTCCCTGATCCACAATTGGCTGTTGGCAGTACTAGTGTTATGCAGAAAAGTTCTGGCAATCATAGCTGCTGTGAGCTCATGTAGGTATAGATGGTTTTTCTTTTTGGGTCATTAAATAATGAACATTTTCTTTTTCAATAATGTAATATCAAAATATAAATTTTCCTCCACATCCAAACTCCCTCTTCTTGAATGTGTTGTTCTGCTTTTAAAAAGAAGGCCCCCAGATTTTAGTATATTTAATTTAAACCATTATATTAGCTTAGTTCCTATAAGTTACTTTCCTGTGCTAGGTGGGTAGTCTTCTGTCAGTGAGCCACTTTGAAGTGACATTAGTATTCTGCATTAACATCTGTTTTTTGTTTTGTTTTGTTTTGAGACAGGGTTTCTCTGTTTAATAGCCCTGGCTGTCCTGGACTCACTTTGTAGACCAGGCTGGCCTCCAACTCCAACTCACAGAGATCCGCCTGCCTCTGCCTCCCAAGTGCTGGGATTAAAGGCTTGTGACACCACACTCAGCCTGCATTAACATCTGAATGCTGCAAAAATTATATATTGTAGTATTTTAGAAGCAGCCAAAAATAATTTCATAGGCAATTAAAATTGTCCTGAAACAAAAAGGTGGAAAATCTAAACAAAGAAATAGATCATAAAGATGAGCTAAATACAATTTTATAACTTAAAAGTAATACCATAGAGAATTCAAAGGAGGAATTCCTAAAGGCTGAGAGACACTTGAAGAAATGCTCAGCATCCTTAATCATCAGAAAAATGCAACTCAAGACGACTCTAAGATTCCATCTCACACCTGTCAGAATGGCTAAAATCAAAAGCTCAAATGACAGCACATGCTGGCTAGGGTGTGGAGAAAGGGGAACCCTCCTCCATTGCTGGTGGGAGTGCAGTCTTGTGCAACCACTATGGAGGTCAGTCTGGTGATATCTTAGAAAACTTGGAATAGCTCTGCCTCGGGACCCAGCTATACCACTTCTGGGTATACATCCAAATGATTCCTCACTGAACCACAAGGAAGTTTCCTCATCTATGTTCATAGCAGACTTATTTGTAATAGCTAGAAACTGGACACAACCCAGATGTCCCTCAACTGAAGAATGGATTAAAAATCTGTGGTACATCTACACAATGGAATATTACTCAGCTCTCAGAAGCAATGAAATTATGCAATTTGCAGCCAAATGGATGGAACTAGAGAAGCTCATTCTGAGTGAGCTAACCCAGACTCAGAAGGATGCACATGGCATCTATTCACTTATAATTGGATTTTAGCCATATAGTACAGGATATCTATACTACAACCAATGCACCAAAGGGAACAGGAACATAGACTTTGTTTCCTGTCAATGAGACACTTTGCTGTAGTGATGCTGACTTGTAGGCCCCCAGTGTATGAGGAAGCTCTTGGTCCTCATAGGACTGCTAAACTGGGGCAGGGGGACGTTATGTAGAGACACTTCACTCCAGAGGAGTGGGATGGAAGGGTTAGGGGGTAGAGGGTGGGAGGGCGGGACTGGGAAGGGTCGAAAGAGGACACTATGATCGAGATGTAACCTGAAGCAATAAATGAATAAATTAAAAAAGATAATATCATAGAAATAAAAATTGCAAGTTTAGATGGATTTAGTATATTTTTAATCTATAACTCTTACCTGAGCATTTTGGCTGATTACTGGATCCAGCAACCAGAAATCAAGAGTGTCTTCCCTGGAAGAGATGCCAAAGTGGCATTGTGACTGTGACCAGAGATACTGCTTGTTTGAGATGCTGACATTCCAGCTGGTACCACTGGGGATTTGAATCATGCATAATGGGGTACATTGTTTTTGCCTTCCTTATGTCTTTAATGATGGTACAAATCACTGCCATTCCCTGTCCCTCATAGGTGTTATTCTGCAATCTATTCACTGTTCTGGTTTAGCATAGAAATAGTTTCAAGGGTTCTCTAGAATATGTCCACATGATCACTTCTGTTTTCTCTACAGTCCTCAGGCCTCTCTGTGGGTCATGATAGTTGTCACTACCATTAATTTCAATTTTTACTCATGAACTAGTATCTAAGTCTGGTGGAGGAGTCCCTTTATTATCTGACTTCCTTGTGCTTTCTTTGTAATTGGCAGCCAGGATGAAAATTTGAGTCTCCAGGTTTCAATCTCAATTCAGAAATTGTAGTATCCAAAACAATCTTGAAATATCTGAGTGCATGACCCCAGCTTCTGGGATCACTGCCAGTTGTCAAACCCTGTATTTCAAGACAGTGTTTTTAAATCAATAAACGCTTCCTTGCCAAGTCTTGGGTTCCATCCTGTTTGTTTAAGCATGTTGAGCACCCAGTTTCATACATATTTCAGCTACCTTAGCACACAGGTTCTTCCTTTCCATGTTTTGTTCTCCATGTTTTTGATTGTGTTATGCTATGGTTTAGCCCTTAGGTAAGGCCTGGTTGGAGCAGATAGAAATCCATCCAGGGGGATGCATTAAATGGGATGGGAGGGTTGGTTGGAAAGATTTTGCAGCATTGTTGTCTTCCTGTCTGGGGCGGGGAGTGATGCCTCTTATTTGGGAAAGCTGAACCTCTTCAGTGAATACAGTAGATGCTGAACTGGTGTGCTATAGGTGTTGAGTATATCCACTCATCCATTTCTACTTAAGATTTTCAAATTTGCGTCTTAACCTTGACTTAATGAGCTTAACCTATATGTATGGATGTTTAACTTTCCTTGAATTTTCAGACATTGGTCTGAAATTTTTTTATTTGTGTGTTTGTCTGCATGTATGCATGTGCACCTTCTGCACACCTGCAGAGGCTGGGGGGGGGGGCATTGAGTCCCCTGGAACTGGAAATACAGATGGTTGTGAACTGGCATGTGAGCCACCACGTGGTTGCAAGGAACTGAATCCAGGTCCTCCATGGCCTTGCCTGCTAAGCCTCCTCTCCAGACCCTATACACTGGACATTTTTAGTTTTAAGTTGACATTTCTCCCCATTCCTGTGGCAGGGGATAAGAGCTCACTTGTATGTGGTTGATGAAACCCTTTGGCATTCATCCCTGATTTTATGTCATGTATTATTAGCTCTCATCTGTTCATTATGTCTCTCTACATGGTACATGGTTCATACTTATAAATATCACCCAACACTGTGGCTGTTGTAGATTCTCCATTTCTCTTAAAGACTGGCTAATTATTTCTTCATTTCACTGCATTGCTGGTACACATTTTAACAGTCGTTCACCACCTTGTACCAAAGCCCTCTGCTTTTGCAGGCACTAGTGATGAGATTCTCATTGCCAGCCAGGTCTGAGTGATGCAACTCCAAATTCTCATCTTCTCACCAACATCTTTGGTCATATTCATTACAAATTGGTATAAATTGGAAATGAAACAGACATGGGGGTGCAAGGAGCCTATTACAGATACCTATAAAAGAAAAACAAGAAAAAAAGCGTGGAAGGCTAGAAGATACAGTGTTTATTTGTTTATTCATTCATTTATTTACTTACTTATTTACTTATTGGCAATGAGTCAACGTGTCTTGATCCTCATATCTCTACTTCATTCAGCTGCCAAGTGCTGGCAGTTGACTCCTTGAAGGGATTGAATTTCTGCAGGTAGGACAGATCCTTGAGGGGCTGACAGCTGGGAGGGATTTGCTGACTGCGCTCTCTACAGCTGAGCACAAAGTACTTCCTGGAAGGTGATAACTTCTGGATCACTGAAATATGTTCACACGCACGGTGTGAGGCCATTATTGCCCAATCTTTCTAGCATTTTCTGTACTCAGCAATGACTTAAAAATACATCTGGTAAAATACATTCACAAGACTCATTCATTTTCTCCAGCCTATTTTTTTCACATGAACTATCTATGTATCCCAGGACCTCAGGTTTGCTTTTTCGTCTGCTGGTTTGTATGGTTTCCTGCCTTCTATCTTTAATATGGTAACGCTCTCTGACCCACACATATCCTTCTGACTGGTTGTGATAATCAAATGAATAAAAACTAATTTTGTACATACACATTTTGTAAATGGCAAAGTCCTGGGCCAGTGTCGCATGCTAATGCTAGTGACAATTTTCTTTTTTATTGATTTATAGTGCTAGGTGTCTAGGTGAAGATAAGAGCGAAATATGTTTTCCTTAACCTGAACTTCTTATTTCCTGGTAGCTTTGTGTTTTGGAAAGAGCATTGTAGCTGTGAGGGGGTAGATATAAGTTGATTTTCCCCCTGTCAGGTTCTCTTTTTCATGAGTAAGAAGACATATATCTGTAGAGTAAAAGTACCCATGCTTCCTCAAATGAACTATATGAGAAGTAGCTATAGGCTTCTTTGCTAGTCACTGCATTTCTGCAACTCTGAAGCCCTGATGTGGTTAGCATCATTCATTTGTGCCAATAAAGTCCAGTAAGTCCCATGATAGAATCCTTCTAGTCATCATAAAGGGACTCAGGTACCTTCAGATACCATATGCTGGCAATAAGTCTAGCCTAACAGCCACACCGATGGTCCCCTCATTGCTTTTAAGTCACTCCTCAGCATCACAGAGATCCCCTCAAAACTACCATTTAGCTGTCACACATGTCAGCAGAGGCGAGCTAAAAAGTGATAAATTATCAACTGGTCAAAAGGAACAAGTGCCGTCCTGGTCCCTGCCAACTCCTGCACTCTGAATCTGTAGGCCTTACACAACATTAGCATGGCAAAGACAAAGGCAGTACCGCAGACAGTGGAATGTCCACAGTAGCCCTTTATTGTTACCATGATGCCCCACCTACTTGGCTCATGGGACAGAAATCTTAGTCTTGAAAGGGCTACTAGTGTAAAGGAAGCTTCGGGAAGAAGAAGCCTTGTATTGCCCTAACAAAACAGTGACAAGAAGTCAGGGTTCTCTGGTAACCTTTATAAAAGAAACTTAAATTTACCAGAGATAGGCCTATTGTATTTGCTGTCACCAGAATAATAGGTGTGTCAGCTTTAGGTTGGTCACTCTGTATTGCTGCTGTGAGCTGTGGTGCGTTGCGACGTTTGGGTGATAAAGGCATATCTGTAATGTTAACAAGTTCATTCATTTGCTCACTTACTCAGAGACTAGTAGTGAATGCTCTGAGTGCTGGGGAACATTTGGGAGTAAAACAGAAAAGAAAACAAAGTGAACAAGAAACCACTGGTGAGTCATTTTACATTATGTTTTCATTTTATATGAATATTCACATAAGTTAAAATTATATGTGTTTAATCCTGGCAATAGTTCTGTATGATAGATGTTACTACTCACAATTAAAGAATGAATGTACTGGAAACAGAGGTATTGGCAATTAATTTTTTTCTCCCAAACCCTAGTCTTTATCTTTTTGCCCCAGCATACTTGTCTTTAGCAATGGGCCATGTGTTCTGGCTTTGCAGAAGATGTTGCCATGCAAGAACAACAGTTGCTTTAGGACTTTAGGATGCTTATGTCTGTATGACACCAATACACATACTTTTTGCAGTGGAGTCTGCTGACTTGGGGTGGTTGTCTCTCCCCATTCGCCCCCAGGCATCCTGTGAGAAAGGTCAGCTGAGAACCAATAGCAGCAGTCCTATGGAAATGGATACCTCCAATGGTTCCCTCCAGTCAGGTTTCTCCTACCTTTTTGGCACCCTGCTGGTCTTTTATGGTCTTTTGCCTTCAATCAATGACTGTGTCTGTGGTTCCTCTTTGAAGGCTACACTCAGGCGACTGAAGCCACTTTCCTTTTCACATAAAACAGTAGGAAGTAACTAAGAACGTGTCTTCTTCAATCTCTTAGCCATTTGGGGGGATGGTTCCTTGCCAATAAACACCAGTGAGCTTGGAGATTCAAAGACGGACTCTTGTCTCAAAGTGGTCCAATGTTGAGGCATAGTTCTACTTCAAAATGTTCCATGGGATCAGGGAGCCTGAGATATGGAAACTTTATATGAAACTTCACAAGTGACTGCTTGTTTGACTTTTCCTCAATGCTTTTTAGTTTTCCCTGTTCACTCAGTTTTCACCCCAGATTTAACAAATCTTTACTTACACACAGATCTTTACCCCAAAGACCTCCTTTATGGAATCTGCCCAGAGATGGTCTCCTAGAAGTAAACATTAATGTATTTTTCTATTATAAGTGAAAAGTGTTTTCCAACTTGGTGCCGTTTCTGGCGTTCAGTCCTTGATGTTGTATTATGGATACCTCCTAGAAGGATGTTGTGACTTGGTCTAGAGTGGTGGGAATAAAAAGGAAACACCATCATTTAGGCTGTGTTTTGTATGTGGCTGCCCAACATGGGCACATATTCAGACCAAAATAGAGCAAGAAGTGAAAAATTTATTACTAATATCATCTATCAGAGTTTACTGAAGTTTCAGTGTTTTTCAGAAATTTGTCTCTTTAGGGATTCTGCTAAAAAGTAGGCAAATAAAAATAATACACAATTCCTTCCTACTTTTGTGAAATTAGCAATGTGTGGACCACAACAGATTAATTAAAACAGACGAGGTAAAAAGACTAACTGCAGAAAAGGTTAGTGTGAAACAGATGGAGGCCAGAAGAGGGAGCTATAGATTCTGGTAGGAAAAAACAAAAAACAAAAAAGAAAAACAAACAAACAAAATAAAACCAACAGAAAGTTTTTTTTCCGACGAGATTTTTTTTGAGTTAGTTTAGAAGGAGGAGTAGAAACTACCAAGAGAATAATGTCCTAATAAGAAATATATATTTAATTTTTAATTTTATTTTTTGAAATTATAATATATTTATATCACTTCCCCCCTTTCCTGTCTTCCCTCCAAACACCTTGCTCTTCTTTGCTGTCTTTCAAATTTATGGCTTCCTTTTTTATGAATTATTTTTACACATGTATATGTATATGTATTCTGTAATAATGAAATACAACCTAAGAAAAGAAAGAAAATGTAACTTATTTATGAAATTAACCTGTATTTAATTACTTTTACCCATGCTACTTCCTTTTGATCAGGGGACCTGTGAGAATGATGTTGAAATACCTGGAGGTGAGGAAGAAGGTGGGGAGGAGGGGCTGGAGCTAGGAAGCTGATGACATATGCAGACCTTCTGGATTTGGGATAGGCTGTTAACTGAAGACAGAAGAGGTGATTCTCATAATACACTTCTAAACATCCAATTTCAAGGAGTATGTAGGGGAAAGAAATGGTGGGAAGAGAGCTTCAGAATAGCTGAGTCTGAATTTATTTTCAATATAGATACATGGGTGAAAAAAATCAGATTTTATTTGATTTAAAGAAGATAGGAACCTAGTATAATTATCCCCTGAGAGGCTCCACCCAACAGTAGATTGAAACAGATCTGAGACACACAGCCAAACATTAGGTGAAACCCAGGGAATCTTGTAGAAGAGTGGGAGGAAGGATAGAGGGATCCGGAGGGGACAAGAACTCCACTAGAAGACCAACACAGTCAACTAACCTAGATCCTCTGGGGCTTGTAGAGACTTAAGCATCAACCTAAAATGAATGTAAGGACTGGACTTAGGCCCCCATGTATATATATATAGCTGAGAGGCAGCTTGGCCTTCATGGAATTGCCTTAGCAAGTGGAGCAGGTGCTGTCACTGGCATGGACTCTGTTACCTGTTTGTGGATCACTTTACCTTAGCTGGGCTGCCTTGTCTGGCCTCAGTGTAAGAGGATGCTTTTAGTCCTGATGTGACTTGAAGAGCCAGGGTAGATTGATGGGGGGGGGGTTCCCCTTTTATGAGGAGAAGGGGAGAGAGGAAAGAGGAAGAGGGTGGGACCAGGTGGAGAGGAGGGAGGGGGCTTCGATAAAAAATGACTAAATAATAAAAAAAATACAGAAGTACTTTTCTCCTCCCCCCCTTCTTCTCCTACCTCTTCCTCCTTTCTTCTTCTGCATTCCAAAGATGCAAAGTAAAGCTGAATATCTATTATAGGCAACTAGAAACCTTTGTAAAGCTTCAGGGTGTAGAGGGAGGAGCTTACAGGGTATAAGGGAGACGTGAGCTGAGGCCTAGAGATGTTGTCTTGTGTACTTATTGAAAACTCTTACTTAAATGGAAAGCTCAGAATAGAGTGAAGATTAAGTGGAAGCTGTCCTATGTAGGTCACTACATGGAGCATAGTGGTGGCGCTGGGTGGGTAAAGCAGAATCTGTCTTTGTGTCCAGAAGTCCCCCTGATTTCTGGGAAGGGTGACACACTATGAAAGAGTAGTTAATAGCCTCACCAGGTTTATGCTCATCAGAACCTCCTTAGCTCCTGGTCTTAGTCTTATGTTTTCTCCCTACTCCCGGACTTGCTTTGTAGAGCAGGCTGGCCTCTGATCTACCTGACCAGTGAGGAACAGGGTAACCTAGTAATTGAGATTGTTTAGATAGTAAAGTACCCACTCCTTGACCTGTCTAGACATTTGTTGGCTAATCTACAACCTCTGTATTCTCCTGTGCCTTTCTATAACATTGCATTTTTCTTGAACTTGACCTTTATTTCACTACAGAGTAAATTATGGACCGTTATGTAGCCCCACACTCTCATACTCCTTGTCTCCTGAATCAGTGCCATCCTCTAGACTAGATCCTCCTTCCTCCCTCTGAATCAGTTACCTTTTGTTGCTGTGATAAAATACAATGATCCAAAGTGAGTTATGGAAGAAAATTTATTTTGGTTTTTGATTCCAGAAGAAGAATCCATAATGGCAGGGAAGCTTATCAGGAGATAGTTCTGCTGAGGAACCACAGTTCACAGTAATTTAATGGACAGCAGAACTTGTGGGGTTGTATAATGAGTGAGAGGACAACTTAGAATGTCCTGTACTGACGCACCTATGCTTTGCCACCTTAACAGAGTTTTGATGATGACTTTTTATTTTATTTCTTTTCAATACGGGGTTTCTCAGTGTAACAGAGCTCTGGCTGTCCTGGACTTGTTTTGTACACCAGGCTGGCCTCGAACTCACAGAGACCTGTCTACCTTTGCTTCTTGAGTTGTGATTAAAGACCCGTGCCACCATGCCCATCTGATACTGACTCTTTAGTGCGTCCTTTTTTCCTTTTATTGAAAACAGATTATTTTCCTCTACAATATATCTTGATTATAGTTCTCCCTCTTTCTTCTCCTCCCAGTTCCTCCCCACCTTTCCTCTCTTTCAGATCCACTCCCTTCCTGTGTCTCATTAGAAAAGAACAGGCTTCTAAGAGATACCAACCAAACATGACAAAATAAAGTATAATAAAATGAAACAAAAACTATCATATCAAAATAGCTACCCAACAGGAGGAAAAGAGTTCCAAGGTCAGGCACAAGGGTCAGAGACCCATTCATTCTCACAGTCAGGAGTTCCCTAAAAATACTAAGCTAGTAGCTATAATATATACACACCTGAAAATACTAAGCTAGTATCTATAATATATACACACCTAAAAATACTA
>CAJQZJ010001558.1:2538639-2565969 GCA_907164525.1 Lophiomys imhausi
CTATACTATATACACACCTGAAAATACTAAGCTAGTAGCTATACTATGTAAACAGAGGACCTGGTGCAGACCTTTGTAGGCTCGATGCGTGCTGCTTCAGTTTGTGTGATTATATGCACTTTGCTAAGTTGATTCTAGTGCAGCAATTCTAATTTATTTCTTTTCTTTTCTTTTCCTTTCTTTCTTTCTTTCTTTCTTTCTTTCTTTCTTTCTTTCTTTCTTTCCTTCCTTCCTTCCTTCCTTCCTTCCTTCCTTCTTTCTTTCTTTCTTTCTTTCTTTTTTGTTTGTTTTTTTTGAGTCAGGGTTTCTCTGTGTAGCCCTGGCTGTCCTCCTGGAACTCACTCTGTAGACCAGGCTGGCCTTGAACTCAGAGATCCACCTGCCTCTGCCTCCCAAGTGCTGGGATTAAAGGTGTGCGCCACCACCACCTAGCAATTTTCTAAGTTTTTAACAAGTTCGCACTGAGGTTTTTCTGTCAAAGGAGGCCTTATATGGAAAACTGATACAGAAATCAGTTACAGCTATGGTGGCAGCCAAGACTGGCAAAACTCTTGTGTGACATCCACAGAGCAGACACTACCAAGTGCCTCCCCAGGGGCTGGCTCTGGAAAATGACATGTTCAGTTTGGATCTTACATTTGATGAACATTTGAGTCAATATTTAATAACATGATAATTCACAGTAAAATTTTATTTTACTACTTTCTCCTGAGTAGACACACACACACACACACACACACACACACACACGCACGCACACTGATGTCCCTGTGGAATTGATTAGCATTTACTGAATTAAATACATTGTCATCTAAAACATTGATTTATAGAAACATCCTTGAAAATATTTGACAAAATAATCTGAGTACCTCAACCTAGCCAAGTTGATACGTAAAACTAAACCTTACAGGACTTTATCTTGCTTGTTTATTTTTTTAAAAATAAAACTGACTTTTAAAATAAATACAATTTAGTAATAAAATTTTGAAATAATTATAAACATATAGAAAAATCTGTACAGAACAAAGAATGCTATTCTCTGTCAATCTGATGTTCCATCACTCTTGAATACTTTGGGGTGAATTTTATGCAAATCTGTTTTTTGTTTTGCTTACATGTAATCTGTCTAATGGCCAAAATCATGAAATTAGAATGGTTGCCTCCCTATTTGAAAAATTTGCATCAGTCAAGTTTGAAAAACATTATGTTCTACATGCAAAGGATTTCACTCAGAATCATGCTTTTCATTCATCTGTGTTTTATTGTCTCCAGGCAGTCTTTTAGTGTTTACTTGATTATTTATAACTTTTCCAATTTTAAAGATAATAGCTATTATTTGTAGAATACCCTGTTATTTGGATATGCTCAATGTCCTGGGATGATTACACTTAATTCTTGCATCTTTGATAGGAATGACAAAAACAATGCTCATTTCTCTGTGTCTCATTAGGTAATCCACAATTTTGATTTGATTAATTACAATTAATGTTTAATTTAAATATTTGTTTAAGGTAGTATTTTTTAGGCTTTACCAAAGTTCATCTTTCTCAACATATTTGACAGTTTGTAAGGGTACATTTGAAAATTATGTAAACATCTCATTTTTATCTTATCAAACTTTTAATTAGATGTGGAATTACAGTTTATCATTTTATTATATTGGTTATAATCACTGATATTATTGTTTGTACTTGGATCATTGTCTATAAAACAAGTGTGACCCTTTCAATGGTTTTTTATATCAGTTCGACATTATTTATTCTTTCTTCCCTCTTCTCTCTTGCTTTCTTGTCTCCTATCCTTTCCTTCTCCACTCTTTCCTGCCTTCCTTTTTATTTACTTTTTATTGGAGAAAAGGTCTTGCAATATTGCCCAGTCTGGCCTCTAATCTCTAGGATCAGGCAATCTTTCTGCTTCAGCTTTACCAAAAGCTGAGACTATAGGTGAATACCTTGTGCTTAGCTTCTTGCTATCTTGATTTCTGGTAGAAGTTATTTTGTGTTTTAGTGTACTCTGTTTTAGTTCTGGAATTGCCTGGGTTTCTTCAAGGTGTTGTGATCTCATTTAAGGACTAATTCATCATCTTGACTGTAGTTGTGTTCCTTGAGGAAATTTGCCTCCAAATTCTTTTTTTTTGTTTAATGTTTATTTATTACTTCAAGTTACATCTCCATCACGGCCCTCTCCCTCCACCCCTCCCAGCCCCACCCGCCTACCCTCTCACCCTTCCCCCCAAATGCATAATTCTTTTTTTTTCAGTCCAACAAATGGTTCTTTCTCTTATAACAATAAATACAGTACAAAACAACTGAAATAAATAGGCCACAATTCTGAGAGTTATATGGCTTAGCGTACATTCCCAATGTCCAATGCATATGTATTTGGTCCCTGACTTTAACATTCTACTATCTAACCATCTCCATGAGTTTAAAGTTCTATATCTAACTCAACATTCATACTAACTTGCATCACAATTTTAAAAACATCTTCTTAGATCCAGAACGCCCTCTTGATTCCTAAACAACTCAAAATTTAACTATGAGACTCTAGCTATCTATTCTTCAACCACCTCAGAGACCTGAGAGGGATAAATATATCTGATTGTATAGGAAGTGCAGGGCCTGCAGCTTCCAAAACTAAGAAATGACATACCAGTGGCTTCCTGGATAGTTCCCATTTTCTCTCCATACATTACAGCATCATTCTTCAGCTGTTTGGCCCCATTTCTCTGACAGACATTGATTGTAGAGCAGGGGTTATGAAGGACTTACCTACCCTGTCTTGGCAGAGCTAGGCTGTCGACTTACCTGCTTCTTAGTAGTAGATAGAATCTGGTAATATATAAACAAAATATTTCATCATATTTCACTAATTATTTGTTTATAATCATGGGTAAGAACTAACATCACCATTTCTAATAGAATGCAACAGGGTATATTATAGATATTTTCCCTTGTATATGTGTACTGGTGTCATCCCATGACTTCCAGATACTATTTAAAAATTTTATCAATGTTCAAAGGAATATGCATCCTACTACTGTCTCAGTGGATGCCTAAAGTCCTTGGTCAGTATTAATATAACTTTCAAGAAGTAGGGTTCCTTAAAGTTGTCATTAGTAATCTATGGAAGTTCAGCTTTGAAAATTTCCATTCAATAATTCTAGAATACTGTTGTATGAAATAAAGCAATGACCAGTTACTTAAACTTGTGCTTGAATGAAGTAGATGTTGATGCCGATTAGTGATCAGAGAAATATATGATGACAACAACATACATTTCTTTGTCTTTTACTATGCATCAGATACTGAGTTCTTTACAAACATCCTCTTATTTGATAACCACAGTGACCTTGAGAGATAGTTATTATTATTCTCATGCATAGGAAATGAGCTGAAATCAGAAGAAATAAAATGGCCAAGTTAATAGCTGTCTAGTGGTAAAGCCACATCTTAATGCTGATCGTATTTATTCTGGAAGCCTTTGCACTGACCCAGTACGCCTTGCTGTCACTTGATTGCCAATCCCAGGGCCTCTGACTAAACTGATCATTTAAACCATTTTTGAAGGCTTTAAGTGGGTGAGGAGAAACAGAAGATTAGTGCTACAACTATTAGCAATTCAGCAATATGTAAAATTGACTGAGAGAAGTTGACCTGCCATTTCCAACCTACAATTTTTGTGTGTGCATTCCTGTGAGTGCCTAGAAAAAAGGAGTCAACACAGACTCAGAGGCAATCACCGGTGCCTATTGTGATTATCTGAGACAGTAGATCTCTTTCCTCATTCTCCATAACATCACTTATTGTTCGTTGTTGTTGACATTAAACCCTGCTTAGTCTCTCTTGTTTTTTTCTGGTTCCATGAACCTCTGTTTTTCTCTGTTGGTTTCAGAATCCATGTTTCTGAGAACGATCTTTGGCTCTACTGTTTCAATATCATTGAATTAGAACAAAATATATCCTATATAGAACTGCCAAGGATTATTTCCTGTACTTACTTGTGAACCATACTATGTACCAGGAGGTGTTGACTCTATTTATTCTGCTTACCAGTATAGAAAAGTAATTAACCCCATTTTCTTTATATTCAAACCATGGATATTGGTACCTGTTAATTAGAGTTGGTATGCTCATGAAATTACTCTCTATGAAAATTATTTAAGATAATACACAACACACAGTAAACTCTGTTCTGCGTATGTTCTTTTCTGTCCCAGGACTCAATGGAGGGAATAATATTGAATTTAGCTGTGTTTATTTAGTCAGCTTCAGTATGTGACATCTCAGTCTGTTATTGTTTTTTATGATCTTTGCACTTTTGGAGAGCTGTAGTTAGATGATTTAATGAATGTCTCCCCCATGTAGATGTCTCTAATATTTTCCCATGATTTTGACAATCACAGGAATGATTTTGACTCACACGCTGAATCCACACTTCACACCAATATAAATTGGTGTTTAAAATAATAAGTAACCATGAAAGGAGGGATAAATCTTCTTTACAGAAGCATGCTGATCAATAAATATGCAAAACTGAGTGATCACATCAGTGCACAGTAGTAGTAATTGCTATAGGTTAGATTCAATGTTACATGCAAATGTTCATGTGCAAACCTTTAAAGAGAAAGTGATAATTGCACTGGTTCAAAGTATCATACTGGGAAGATACTATAATATCTTCCTCCAAATCCTTTATAATCTTCAAGAAGTTGAACTTATTTATTAGTCCTTGGACATTGTAGATATGGGTAAAATATTGCAGGGAAAAGATAGTGATATTATGCTAGAGACATCTGGCAGATTTCATCTTAACCAACAATGCCAACAGCAGTCACGGTGCAATGTGTACAGGAAGTTATGATCTAATAGGACTTGGGAATTTCCTTTTAAATCCTTTTTAAAAAATTCCATGTAGGCAAAATCCAAGGACTTCTGGAGAAATAGAATTAAGAACAAAATTCTCTGGTAGGTTAGAAGAGACAAACATAGAAAATAAATAAACATAGTTTCACAGTATTATACACCTTAGACAGTGACTAAGTATGCAAATATTACCATAGCTGTACTTTCCTTGGACAGCATCTGAAACTTGAGGTCAAAATGCGCACTTGAAAGGCAGTGGCTCATGAGCAATTGTAAAATGACAGAGGGTGTGTGTGCTATTGGCAGTCAGATTGCTGAAACTACACATGATGAATGTGGCAAAGCATAAAATAACCTGAAGCAGATGCAGATCTTTGAAATCTATGTGATTATGTTATGAGAATCTCTACTAAATTGTGTTCACCTTGGTAGAACTTGTACTTCAACTAGTATTTCTCTTAGAGAAATTTATGTATGAACAAATAATAATATTTGCAACTTGCAATATGCTTTATACCACAATGTATTAATTGTATTGCAATAAATTATGGTTTTACAAGTGTTATAGCAAATTATTTTTAGTTAAATATAAAGATATTTATTTTATTTTCAGAATTCAACATTATTTTTCATGATAGTAATTTTGGAAAAAGACAATCTTAGTGTGGTACTGGATTAGCCAAATACTTTCCAAAGAGTTTAATAATGTCCACTAACAGGAAAGACTCAAGATTTTCATTGATATGTCTCGATCATATTGTCTTAGTTCTTCTCTGGAACATATTATGACCATGATCACTCTGTTTCTGTGCTGCCTATTTTAGATGCAGATAACATTATCAAAACAATCTCCCAGCAACACATACGTACGAACCAGTTAATAAAGATGTATCAAAGAGAGAGAGACTATTGTTGCACAATAAGTAAACAAGCAAACAAATAAATAAATAAATATAAGAAAAGAGAAAAAACATTGCTACACTGCCTAAAAGTGTTTGTATGTAGAGGGAGACTTGTGAAGAATTTACCAGTTATGAAAAGTATACATGACAAGTCACTACCACATAGTTAGGACTCATTAGAACATACACTACAGGCCAACACATTGATTTCCCAAACTATCCAGAAATACAAAATTTATAAATACAAAGGAAGCAGTAGACAATTCTTTTATTGAGTTTTGATTTCCGTACCAAATCTCTGAGCATTTCCTTTTTCTCTCCACCATTTGATTTCAGTAGCCCTGTCTTTTCTTTGGGCTCTGGACAAGAGTTGAGACTAACTATTGCTGACAGCTCTCAAGCTTGGGTTTTACTGAACAAAGTGAGTTTTTGGCTGAGTGACCGAATTTCATATTTAGAACTTCCTTTGGTAGTGCTGCCAGTTTGGGGGCGATCACAGAGTCTGATTGTTCTTTTAGCACCTACATCCATCCTTTTAATACATCAGAGTTCTCTTGAAAAAGAAAGAAAATATAATTCACTTCAGGTTTAGGTCTCAGTCCATCTGCAGCAGCATTCTTTTTAAAAATGTGCCTTCTCTCCTATGAAAAGAGAGAGGAGTTTCATAAGCCTCTTGGACAAAAAGTTTACTTTTGAAGAACAAATTCAATGGAGGGCTTCATATTGGCTGTCTCTTCCCACAGCTTGTGTCCAGCCATTGATGAAGTCACAGATACATCCATTAAAATGTAATTGATTACAGGGAGAGAGGCCTGATGTAATTCTGGAAGGAAATTGAATGTCTATCAAGAGATTAATTTTCTCAATATAATCATACATGCCCACTTAATATTATGCATTTTTTACATGGGAAAAAAAGATTCCAGGATGTTGTAAGTAGGACACAGAAGAGCATCCTTGTTATTAGGAATGTGCATTTGTATGCATATGTGTGTCCACAGAAATGCCTGAAAGTATGCTCTTGAAATGTTGATGGTAACTAGTTGTGATGGAAAGAATTTCTAGGGATCCTTTATTTTCACTTATTGCAGTATTTTTTGATTTAAAAAACCCATTTATTTGTAGAATAATAATAAAATAGAATTATTTTCCAGGGCAGCAAAAGCATATTCATTTATTATTCTTCTTGAAACATTATTACATAAATTATGGAAACAGATACTAGGAAACTGAACTCCATCAGCAGTCATAAATGGAATTCATGAAAATAATTCCTTGCAATTTAGTTAGTGACTCATATCTACAACCAAGGTAGCTTATGGCTTGGGAGCTCATACTGCATAGTGGAGAACTCACTATTATTATTTTGGTAAAAAGACATAGCATCAAGTTGCCTTGTTATACTTACCTTATAGTGTAGCTCTCACACCACATCAGAGGAATCTCTCATTGCATTGGATGGAGGCTAACACAGAGACTCCCAGCCAGTCATGTGCAAGAGATAGGTGACTGAGGAGTGCTAACCATCAAGTGGAACAACCATTTCACTCCCGTCCTTCCCTCAAATCCTAAGGAATAACATGGAAGAAGTGACAGAAAGATTTAAAGAGCCAGAGGTTAGGAAGTGTCGTACTTAGAGTTACTATTGTTTTGATGAAATCCCATGACTGAAAGCAAGTTAGAGAGGAAAGGATTCATTTGGCTTACACTCCCACATCATAGTCTATCACTGAAGGAAGTCAGGGAAGGAACCTGGAGGCAGGAGCAGAGGCCATGGACAAGTGCTGCTTACTGGCTTACTTCACATGGCTGTTCAGCCTGCTTTTCTTATAGAACCCAGGGCTACCAACTCAGGGATGGCCCTACTCACAATGGGTTGGGCCCTACCATATCATCACTAATTAAGAAAATGCCCTACAGGCTTGTATGTAGCCTGATCTTATGAAGGCATTTTCTCAGTTGAGGCTCCCTCCTCTCTGATGACTCTAGGTTGTGTGAAGTTGACATGAAACTCTCCAGTACAGGAAGATTTCTGGAAAATAAAGTTTTCTGGATCTGATGGTTGGTGCACTCACGAATTCACAGTTATTGCAATAACAAGATATATCCAGTAAATTATTCCAGTCTGGAGTAGGGAAGGGCTCATGTAGCTCTACCCCTGGTTGAAAAGCTTTGGTTATTGAAGGCTTCTGGGAGGTAGATTCAATTTCCATTATTGGTGTAGTCCCTGGTAGACTATTGATATCTGGTGGATGATCCTATTTGCACAAGGGCAGCACTAATTGGACTCTGTGGGTTATATAGCAAAAAGAAAAGAGAATGAGAAGTTGTAAGGGAAACACATATTGGGGTCTGGGATTATTGGAACTGGTGAGTGGGGTAAGTGTAGAGGAATTTTAATATAGCAACATGGCTGCTCTGGCAAGGGATCATATCCAAAGACCTAGATTTATGTGATCCAGCTGGAATGCAGAAATGCTCTGGATTACAGAATGATCTGGCTGGAATACAGACATGTCCTTAGTACATACCTGTAGTCCCAAACAATGAAGGTAAGGTTAGCTTATAGATGGAAGCAGCCATATTTGAAAGTGATATCTAATTGAGGGACAGACAAAGTGATGACTTAGAGAAAGATTTGACAGAATAAGTCAGAGATAGGATATGCCCAACTCTTAAAAGAATAGGACAGGAAAGAAAGAGTAATTAAGAGCAGCAGGAAGAGAGAAGGAGTTTGTTGTTGTTTTGTTGTTGCTGTTTTTGTTTTGTTTTACTAAAAGTTTCTTACTGAGACAGTTTTACAGAGACAGGTTGCCCAGAGAACAATCTAGATAGAAGTGAAGACAGAATGAGCCAGAGAATGAGAAGGAGCCAGAGGGTTAAAACATATTGCCAGACTTACTTTGAGGTCAAGCACAGCAATTCAGTCAGAAGTCAAGAGAAACTAGTGTGCATCAGTCAGTTTGGAGAGAAGTTTAGGCCAGAACAGCTGAGTTGAACCAGCCATTGAGAGTTCAGAAAGAGGTAGAAAGCCTTGAGAATGGCTCTTATCGCATCCCCTCATCTGAGGAAATACAAAGAACATTTACAGGGAAGGGTAATATCAAAATACATTGTTAATATGTATGCAATCTTCTAAAAATAGTTAAGTTAAAAATTGTATTCTTCCCACTCCAAGTTCCAAATCACATGCATGTAGCTCTAAAAAATAAGGAATTCTACAGAAGTTATACATGAATAAAAGTCTTCTCAAAATAACTTAGAAGAACAGGAACCTGTGAATGCAAACTATTTCATGTGATCTTTTTACAGTTTAAGTAAGGCAGGTAGCAATTGTGTCAGTATTATTTTTTTTCAGGTGAGAAAACAACTTTGAGAACACAGGAATGCCCAAAGGATATTGATGAACTTAGGATTCACCTGAGGCAATCTGGTTCAACCTGTGGTCATAATCAGTATAAGGAATAGAGTTTAGGGAGCTAAATCCATTGTTCAAGCTCTTATGAGAGATCTTGATAAAGCAGAGTCTGTGTAGAATAGCATTATTACTTTATCAGGTTTAAAATTTCTAGAAAAAAGATAATGAAATACTAATAGGGGTTCCCGATTGGTAATAATTGAATAGAATTAGATAGATGTTATATCATTAAAATTTTTATTGGCTACAAAAATTCACTTATTAATTCCTATTCTGACTGATACTTTAACTCTTAAGCACAAAGGAGGACTTCCTGAACACTGAGAAGGATTATATTTATACATAGGTTCTGTTTCTATAAGGCAGTATGTTAGGTGAAAAAGATCAGAAATGTTCTCTATAGTTTATCTTATTTTTACCTGTGCTTGATAAAAGGAGAGGATGGTGAATAAACTACTTTCACTCAAAAAAGCAAGCAATTATAACATAGCAACAAAAGACAAAACTTGAAAAAGTAAATGTAAATGGATCTTGAAAATAATTATTTAGTAATAAAAGAATAATTTAAATGAGCACACACTCAAAGAATTAGATATCTAACCATAGAAATTTGAATAATTTTTTTAGCAAAAGAAAAGATAACAAAACTACAGAAAGATAATTAGAAAAAGATGGAAAAATTCTTCAGTAAAGATAAGAGAAAGGTGAACTTATGTATGGGAAGTGCACAAAATGCAGAGAGAATTTGAATAAATTTGATGGTTAATGCAAAGACACACAACCGATGAAAGTGCTGAAAATTTGTGAAGAAGACACCAGTCTCACTCTCTCTGAGGCTTAGGGGACACCATGGAAGAGGAGCTTCATGAAGAATATGAGCCAGAGCATGCACAGGAATATTATGACCAGCATGAAAGTTTTGACCTTCACTCTTTCTGACCTGGGCCAGTTCTCCCTCATCAGGCAACCCAGTGGTCCCCTGATCCTGAAATGTTACTATATCAATGCTGAACTCAGTGCAGACACCTAATCTACATCCCACAGCACAGAATTCCTGGTCTCAATCTATCTTCTTGCCTCAGCCTCATGACTAGCTGGGACCACAGGCATACACCACTGACCCCGTGGGAAGAATGTTATGAAACACTTGTCTTCTGGATGGGACACAACCATTGCACTCAAGAAGTTAAAGAAGCTATGGTATCTTGCAATTGGCCTGTACAAGATTGTGCCTGTCAATGGTTGAGGTCATTTTGCTCATCTCTTCCTGATATGCTATTGACGGTTGATATTCATTGGAGGAGGAAGAGCAATGTTTCTTTAGTGGTATTGCCACTGATAAGTTGTCCAAGTAATAGTAAATAACTCTACATTCATTTTCATGCATGCAATCCTAACTAAACCTAGTGAGTCTCGCCTTCCCTCCCTCCCTCCCTCCCTCCCTCCCTTTTTCCTTCCCTCACCTTCTTTTTCTCTAATGCACACACACATACACACACACACACACACACACACACACAAAATATGAAAGTAGAAAGATATGGTGGGTAGACGAAGGATTCATTGTGAATGAGAGTGGATTAACAGAAGATAAGATGAGTGCACATGATTAAAATATATTATTCATTTAAAAAGGAATTTGAATAGTTTTGAAAAAATATAGGACCCTGAAAAGTTGAACTATGAATATCACACAACCCAAGGGCAGCATCAGCAAAATCAGAGACAGAACTATTTGAGAACACAAATGTAGTTATCTAACATATGAGTAATTAGCATCCTGTCATTAAAACAGAGGAAACAAAACACTACATAAATATTCAGGAGTATAATACAAGAAAATTCTTCTATAACGCATAAGGCCAAACCATTGTAGATTGGAATTTTTTATGTTTATTTATTACTTCAGGTTACATCTCCATCACAGTACTACCTTTCCACCCCTCCAAGTCCCACCCTCCCATCCTCTACCCCCATCCCTTCCATCCCACTCCTCTGGAGTGGAGTGTCCCTACATAACAGTCCCCCACCCCATTTCAGCAGTCATATGAGGGTCAAGAGCCTTCTCATACACTGGGGGCCTACAAGGCAGCACCACTAGGACAAAGTGTCTCATTGACAGGTAACAAAATCTATTTTCCTGTTCCCTCTGGTGCACTGGTTGTAGTATAATTATCCTGTGCTATATGGCTAAAATCCGATTATAAGTAAACAGATGCCATATGCATCCTTCTGGGTCTGGGTTAGCTCACTGAGGATGAGCTTCCCTAGTTCCATCCATTTGGCTGCAAATTGCATGATTTGGTTGTTTCTAATAGCTGAGTAATATTCCATTGTGTAGATGTACCACAGTTCTTTTATCCATTCTTCGGTTGAGGGACATCTGGGTTGTGTCTAGTTTCTAGCTATTACAAATAAGGCTGCTATGAATGAACATAGATGAGGAAATGTCCTTGTGGTTTCATCAGGAATCATTTGGGTGTATACCCAGAAGTGGTATGGCTGGGTTTTGAGGTAGAGTTATTCCAAGTTCTCTAAGATATCGCCAGACTGATTTCCATAGTGTTCATTTATATTTACCTGCTTTATCACATGATTTTAATTAATTAATTATTTATTATTTATTTAGTTTTAAACATTTATTTATTAATTCAAGTTGCATCTCCATCACAGCCTCTTCCCTCCACCCCATCCTGGTCCCATCCTCCCATCCTCTACCCCCTCTCCCACCTAAATTTTATATTACCCAAGTGATAATTTATTAAAGTACCTGTTGCTACTAAAGAAGCATCAATAAAATATACCCTGACAAAGTCACTGTGATGTCCAAATGCAAAAATTAGCATTTAGAAGTATTATCATTATCTAATCATTACAAAAATATCTAAAAGTAGAAAGATATCATATTGGCTTCTCACATCTACTCAGCAACACTTCAGCAACAGATCTTCCTCCTCCTCCCTCCTTTCCTCCTCCTGCTCTTCCTCTTCTTCTTCCCTTACTCTTCCTCCTTCCTTCATCCTCTTATCTTTTGTTTTTCTGTGTTGGGGCCTGAACTCAGAGCCATTCATTTGGTAGATCAGTGCTCTGTCAGTGAGTTAGAACAACAAAACTGCTTGAACTATATTTATGATTTACAAGATGAAAAAAGTAAATAGATAAATTTCATACCTAATATTATTATTATCATTATGATAAATCAGAATAGAAAATTGACTTGTGACTTAATACACAGAGAAAATGCACAAGGGTTGACAGATTTGATAAATATTGTCTTGAAATCTAGCCAGTCAGAAGATGTATAAAGGGGAAGAAAGATATAGAAGAAAAAAGAGGAAGATGAGAAAGATAAAAATTAATAACAAAAATTTAGACTCTGAACAATAAAAAGGTGTCCTCATTAAAATATGTCAATATTGAAATTAGACTTCAGAATTCAACTTAATGAGTTTATAGTATATAATTATAATAATAATTTACAATGTCAAATATTAGTGTACCTGATCAAAAATCAAGAGAAGAAATATGCAATAGGTAGAAATATGCTTTTGAAAGACACTGCCCTTATCATTCTGTCAACAGTATCAATAGATATTGAGTTTGATGAATGGGCAACCTGAATTTAGATATGTCTTTTTCTTTTTAGAATATAAGTTATTTAAAGTTCACTTCTGGAAGACCTCTAATTTTAGTTCAAAAGTTCTGGATTATTCAAAGCGGAAAAGGCAAAATACATGGCACGAAAAGAAATGTGTATTATGAAAAAATATTAAAAATCAAAAAGACCTATTAAGACTAAAACAAAAGTCAGGCACATGAAAGTAAATGGAAAAAAAGTTTCTTTTTTGGAAGTCTTGACACAACCCAAAGGTAAGTTATTAAGACATCCAGACCCTTAAACCCATGGCCACAGTGGGTTTTGTTAGTGGTTCTTTTATAAAACATTCTACTGTCGTATAAGAGACAAATATTTTTCTCAAACCTTTATGCCTCAGGCTCGCAATTCTACTTCCCAGAATAAGCCGGGAATTGTACTTGTGAATCCAATGGAACTCTTCCTTAGCAAGGACTGGATGGGGAATGGTCATGTGACCTAATTTTGCCTAGTAGTACATTGGTGGAGGAGGCATAATAGTCATCTGGAAAAGTTCTTTGCTTTGGAATGAAGCAAAGAATGCTATTTTCAAATGAAACATGAGCTCTGCATAGTACTAACACAAAGGATACCACCCCACAAATTATAATATGTTCTGTGGATCACTGAGGGAAGACTCACAGGAAACACAGAGCCCTGAAAAAGATTATAGTTTTCATAAAAAAAAAATCTTGAAGTCCACTACACACTAGTTTTTTTTTAGGTGAACCAAACACATCTTATTTTCAGTCAATGTGATATTTCTTTTGTGTGTTCTTCTTGCTGTTGTATAGAGCATCATGTATCTAACTGAAAACATTTATAATGTTATATACATGGTAATTTTTATAGGCACATACCACTTTAACAACAAAGACTATGTCAGAGGCATCTCTTCCATACTAACAAAACAATTCACTGATCCCTGGATACTTCAGGATAGAGAAGATTGGACTTTCAGCCACCTGACCTCCATGGAGAAAATGGGACTAGGGATTAAGTTCAGTCACATGACTAACAACCAATCATGCCTACATACTGAACTCCAATAAAAACTCTAGGCACTGGACCCAGCTTAGCTCTTTCCTGAAGACCCTTTCAGCCTTCCTTCTAGCCCATCTCCATTATTAGATGTCAGATGCCAATACCTAGAAACACTTTCTGCCAGGAAACCCCAGTGACCACACTGGGAGGGGCTCAGGTAGGAGATTTTCCTACCAAGGTCCTTTTAAAGCTCTGGGCTGGCAACATGGAAATGAAAATACATCAATCAAATTTCTCTGAGCAGAAAACAGCAGAATAGACTCAATGAAAGAAAAGCCTAAAAAGACCACCCAGAATGTAAAAAGAGAAAGATAACGACATGTAAAATAAGAGCCAGTTGAAGATACTGAGAACTTTCCCTGACCAGAAACTCCAAGAGAAGCGAATCCTGATGACTTCATAGTCATGAATGTTTAGAGATAATGGGGAAAACTATACACTTCTCACTTCTACAAGCCTAACTTGAATCCACCAGGATACCACAAAAAAAAAAAAAATCCACATTTGAGAATAACGTAAGTTACAGAATGGACCAAAAAATGAACATCTTCAAATTGTTCATACAGGGAAACAAATGCACACGACACACAGGAACTGCAAGACTGACAACTGATCTCTCAAGCAACAGTCAAGCAAGGAGACAGTAGACTGATAACCAGCAAAGGACTAAAGTAGTCGACTTGCGACCTGACAGGAAAGAAATTGATTGACTCTATTAAAACAAAGTGGTAATGCAAGCCAAAAGGGAGAATTTTTAAAAGAAATTGGCTGGCATTGCCATTAGCCAGACTCATGGGTTGCAGAACAGACAACTGTCAATCAGAGATCCAAGGATTTTTCATGGGGATTTCCTCAGCTTTCTGTTGCCAAGAATTGGTAGTTGGGGAACACTGAAGTATAATGATGGTTAGTTCAAGTTCTTAGTGGATACAACCTAGCATCACCCTGGAAGAGAGTTTCTGCAACGGATTGCCTAGACCAGGTTGGTCTGTGGGGAATTGCCAATACAATCAGTTGTATTGATTGCCATAGTTGATATGGGAAGACACAACCTCATAGTGAGTGCCACTGTCCCCTGAGTCTGAGCAGAGAAAGGAGGAAGGAAGGGAGGGAGGGATGGTGGACTGAGCAATAAGAATGAACTCATTCATTTTCTTCTGCTCTCCACTGTGATGAGACTAAGCTGTTTCAAGTCCCTGCCTTGATTTCCCCACAGTAACGGACAATACCCTGGAACTGTAAGCAAAAATAAAACTTTTCTTCCCCCTCCCCCCAAAAAAAACAACAAAGACTATTTAAAATCTAAAAATCAATCTGTTTCCATTTTGAAAACAAAGAAATCCTTGCTGTTTCTAGTATTATGGCGTACTACAGAAAAAACAATCAGTATTGTGTCTTTGGCTAGAGTTCACTGTTAAGAAGCTCTCAGCAGGGATACAGTACAATTCTGTAGTCTTACTGAAGCTAGATTTCCTGTTTCACGACCAGAAAAGAAATGATAGAACAAAGTGCTTCAGTAGCCTAGTCTTTCTGGAACATTCCTATATTCAGAATGAAGAGATCATATATGATTTTTAAAAGAAAAAGGTCAACTACTGAGTTTATTTGGCCGAACACTATCTAGGCACATTGTGTTGGTATATAATAGGGATCTTGTTCATCAAGGATAACACATTTTAATGGCTTGGAAATTAAAAACCGGTTTCAGCAACCCCTTTACCCTGTTGTAGTAAATTAAACTTAATGCAGACAGGAGTAATACACATTGGACTCTATAGCAATAAATTTAAGCACCAAAGTAATACAATTGGACTGAAATGGAGGGTCTTGAAAGAACATTATGGAGAGAACTGGCAACTGTAGTAATTGTTCTCTTTGTAAGGGGTGGGGGATTAGATCTAAGAAGGAGAAATGCAAAATCAACTTCTGTCTCTGAAGCCTCTGGGATTGTGGGAACTGGATGGTATGTCTCCATTCGACTTTCATTAGCAGTATTTTATGAACACCTTGTTAGTCATCACTGCTACAACAATACCATTTTGAAAGAAGATCAATGGAAGGACATTGTGAACACGGACTGGAAGATAGGAAAATCTGGAAAAGAAATGTATTCTTAGCAAGAGGATACTTTTTCACTTTTTTCCCCCTGTATCATAAGCATAATACTTTTTTTTAAAAAGCAAATTCTTAATTTTTGAAAAATGTAGACATTATTTTTATGTGGGTTAAATGCTCCACCAAACACAGGGTATTCAAAGAAGTCATCAGTGAAGACAATCAACTTGCTTACCTTATTGAAATATTCCCTCTACTTTGTACTTGACAGTCCACTGTAGTCAGTCCTTTCTTTCTCTGTACTACTAGAGCCCCCGTTGTTTACAGATGTATCCCCCATGCTTTGCAATGGAGATGAGCTCTACCTTGGCCAGATGAATTATAGTCATCTAAGTCAATTGCAGTGGTTCTTCCGGTGCTTCTGAGCTCAGATATGAACAAGAGACTTGATTCTTATCAATACATTGCAAAGTGAGATCTGCTGAGGAAGTGTTGGAATTCTTGTTTTGAAATAGCATTTCATGCTCTGACTGGATTGGAATCTCTACTGAATATCAGAGAACAGCCTTAATTTCTGGACATTTCTGTATTCAACTTCTAAATGCTAGAATTAGTGGTTAGTGTCAGAATGCCCTTCAGAAATATTTAAGAAGACAAGCATCTTATAGAATATTGTAGTGTTCGCATATGTTGCCTAGAACTGAGGTTCCCTTTCTGGGACTGAGAGGACAGTTCAAGAGGAGCCCAGGTACTTGAGAGTGATGTTGGCATCCCTCTAGAACTCTTTTCCTCCAGATTCCTGATGTATAAAACATTGCTGTGTTACTTGATTCTTAAAATATCCCTACTTAGTCCTAAGACTGCCAATTATCCCATCAATGAGAGGGTGCAAGAACCATAGATTTTATGTCATCAAGCCAACTATTTTTTATTTGGTTCTTGCTAAATGCCATCCAGTGTGTTCGGTGATGAAGATATGATAGTGTCAAAGCTTTAAGACACATGTGCCCCTTCTTAGTGGAGCCTAATAAGAAAGCAAGACTTTAAAACATGGTGTCTCAGAACACTAACATGAGACACCAAAGTTAATCTCAGTAAATGTTTGCCTAAGTGTTTTGCAGCATTGAAGTAAGAAAACCATAAAAATGGTGAACATATTTGTCATTTCTAGAGCACGTGAAATGTATGTGGCTATAAATGGGTGGCACTGTGAAGTCCTGGGGAGACAGAACAATTCTATATCTTGACCTTGGAGCCAGATGCATAAACTACATGTATGGCAATATTGCATACAAATAAATAAACACACATACAGACACACACACAAACAAACACATACACATTTGCTCATGCTTGAGTATGTAAATGTAATACTGGGGCTTAATAGGTTCCTAATATTGTTTAGGATAGGGATATTCGTGTTAAGTCTGTTCTTTTTTTTAATGTTTATTTATTACTTCAGGTTACATCTCCATCACAGTGCCCTCTTTCCACCCCTCCCAGTCCCGCCCTCCCACCCTCTACCCCCTATCCCTACCATTCCATTCCTCTGGAGTGGACTGTCCCTACATTTCAGTCCCCCACCCCAGTTCATCTGTCATGTTAATCTTTTCTTTAGTCATGAATATTGTTTAGCAGTGCCAGATGTAGCTTAGTGAAAGGTATATCAGAGTCTACTCTTTGGATATTTTCTCAAGCTTTGTGTGATTCTGTAATCATTTCAAAACTACAAATGAAAAAGGGATTGCTAATAAGGATAATTTGAAGTTCCCCTCTATGTTGGTGTTTTGAATATATGCATGTAATTCCTAATTACTTGTAATTTTATAGTGTCTAACCTTTACAAAAGTATCATTAGAACTATTGGAAGAATGTTTAGTTTTTCCCTTTGGGGACTTATTTAAAAAATACAGGCCAAGTAGGCAAGAAGACATTCATGATATGCTGGCCCTTTTTGCTGTGCGGCATTACCTTTTCAAATGGATGGATACTTGTTCAAAGTATTAGTATTCTTACAATTTTTTGTCCCTTTTTGCTGCTATCAGTGGGTACCACCTGGAAGACAAGCAGTAGGGCAGCCTCATGTACAAGGTTTTTCCATTTTACCAACAGATTGCTCTCATGCTTTTGGGGAAAGAGCAACCATAGAATGATGAATTCTTGTCCTATTAAAAACTCCTCCAGCACAGGCATTATTGATAGTGTGTAAAAAAAAAAAGCCATCCATTTTAGTGCAAGTGAAAATTGAAACAGAGAGAACATCGTGTCTTTCACCCCTTAATATATGATGCTGGCTTATGAGCAGTGTCATTGTTGTGAGCTGAAAACAGCTGTCCAGAGTTCTCAAGACCTTCACCCACCTCCCACTGGGGATCACAGGGACACTGGATTGGCAAGGAAAGCTACCTCCCTAACACTGATATAACAAGCCCACAGCTGTTAGCAGGGCATTCAAGCTCACTCATGGACTAGTATCATTTTACCACTCTGACTTATCTCCTCTTTGAGTTCAAAAAGAATGTAGTAGTCATCTGAAATTATTGCTATTATCATTGTCAGAGCATGGCATGTTCTTCCTAGATATTTGTGTTTTATGGTCATCTCCTCTATCTTAAAACTGTGCCCCATCTTTTCTGTAACTCTCTAAATTTCTTTTCCTTCATAGTTCACCTCAGTTTTGCCACTAGACCTCTCCCATGCTTCCATTCCTCATGCTTCATGCTCTATTACATCATCAGGGAATGTGTGATGGTTTTACATTTGTGAAGGATGCCATATGGTGTGAAATCATGGCCAGATGCACGCCTGTCTCTTCATCTAGAGAAAGCATTTACGATCAGAGACAATAGTTCTTGCATCTCTGGTGTCCAGTGCAATGCTTAGTAGATAGCATACAGCTAATTGTTTGCTTTCAGAAGGAGAGGAGACACGTGACATCATAAAACTCCATGGCCCTGATTATTTCCTTAAGAAGCCTGACTCAGTCTTACCCCAAACTGACACCAGTTATCAGGAACTGGGAGTATCACTGCCTGGCAATCATCTCACTTGCTAAGGTCTGTGATGTTTTCTACTGAGTTAGGTGATGTTCACCTTAAAGAGCTTTGACTATGAAAGTGAACACCCATTATTATTATCAGTGCATGACAGAGAGCCTGAGACCCTCCATTAACATTCATGCATTACCCTTTCTCCATCATCATTGGGTTTGAACCCAGTGTTGTTGATCATTACCTCCTGATAGGAGAATTTCAAGGTAAGTCAGCTGTTAACTTAAGAGGCCCTAATAATAAGAGAGCAAAGACGTCAGAATGAAACACACTTTTCTCTGAAAAGCTCACTCAGCTGTCACAACTAGTTTGAAATCTGTTTAAGAACACAAACCCTGAAAGGGGAAGGATAAAAGAGAAGTTGTGTTGTGACTTAATTCAGACAGGGAACCATTAGGGAGGCAGTATTGAAAAAAGTTAACAGGGTTATTAAACTTAGATTCAGGCACCCTGGGCTCTAAATCTCAGCTTCATTCATTCTAAGCTACAACATGTCAGCCTAGTCATCTTTGTTATTTTCTTTTGTCTATGAACTATACACACTAATTTCCACATTATGGTTTTGTCAAAAATAAGATGAAGCAATGTGCCATAGCTGGCATCCAGTTGTGTTCAATAGATTTCTTTGCATTTACCTTTCACAATGTAGCATCCTGAGAGAGGATTTGTCATGTTTCTGTGCATAGGAAGAACAGAGGATCTGAAAATGGAGACACAGTGGGAGAGATTATATACAAAGAGCTAAGATCCCTTAAGAGTTTAGTAGACCACACCTGACTTATTTCAAATGGGAAGAAAACTGGGTCTCTATATAATCTTACCTGTCTGATGCAGTAGCTTAAAATTGAAGGTTCACCCACAACCATGCCCAAGATAGCAGTACTAAAGAGAGTGATAACGTGAAGTTGAGAATGAAAAAATGATGGGTGGGGATGAGAAGGAACTGGGGATGTATTTGACCCAAGTATGTGATATACATGTATAATTACTAAGAAAAATAACTGTAAAAAATATAGATAGCTAAAATGAAGGGCATAAATCATAGTGACCCTAATACTTGGATGCATAACTCAATCTTATAGCTATAGAAAGATCAGGGCTTTTAGACCCAGGAAGAAGTAAGCTTCAATTCTGATCCAGCTACTTCTTATTCTCTTTATATTGGAAAACATTACATCCCTCTGAAAGAAAGTAACCAAAAATTCTGAGTTATTTTGTTCGTACTTGGTGTATAGAGCACATCTCACAGAGTAAGTTACTAAATTTGGTGATGGACACAGGCAGGTAACACAGTACTTGTTCCCTAGAAGGTCAGTGTTTGTAGTAGGAAATATTATTTAAAGTTGATACAATTATTAGGGCTTATCCCTTAGCCCACTTATGAATAATCACACAGACACGTGATGTGATGGATTTTATCAAGACTTGGCCTGGATTGTGTGATCTTAGCCCATCTAAGCTAGCTTTTAATACTATTCCCCAAATAAAACCCCAATATATACACATATCCCCTTGGGCTGTTATTCTTCACACTATGCCGATGTTCCAGGCCATGTGGAATGATACACTCTATCTAACCCATGGCATGTCTCCTTTCTTTCCAGGGCTTCTTCCTTGCTCTTAAAGTCCACCAAACTTTTCCTCGCCTACTTCTCTTCCACCCAGTCCAGGCTGCAATATTTTATTTAACTTGTCAACTCCAAATTAAGTAAAGCAAGATTTACACAACAAAGACAGGTATATGTGACAATGTCCTCATTGTGACAATGTCCACACCTGGGGAGCAACCAGTTCCTGGGATCAGAAACTAGAGACAAAATACAAACAACTTTCATATCACCCCAACAAATGTTATTACTAGTTTTCTACCTAACTTGGATGTTAGGCCTTTTTTCATGACAGTCAAACATCTGTTCACACAGCAAGTTAGGGATGAACATGCACATGTAATAATCTCTTCTGGGGGTTGTATTATATTATATAGACCCCTAGTATTTATTCTCAGTGTTCTCAATGATGTCTTCATTGTCACCTGAGGGATGAATTGGTGAAGGGGTAAAATTCAGTCAAAGCTTTCAACTTTAACCTGCTTTATGTTTTTAAAAACCTAGATATTACTAAGCAACTAAATGTCAACTTAATAAATGGCTATGTAGTGTGGAATAGTGACCTGCCTTCAAGCTTTTCTTTTATATTAGATAAAACAGACACCAGAGAAGGAGATATGATGCCCAGGTATCCTGTCTCTGGCAGGGACATGGATACATCAGATACTTCACATGCAGTTGGTACATGTTACAATATCCAGGTCACAGAGATAGTTAGCGACACCCAGGTGAGAATATTGTCTGTTTAATGCTAAGTTTCCCCCTAGGGAATTTGATTCTTTCTACTTATCTCATCATTTGTGCAAAACTAACTATATAAAGCAATTTGCTTCAGAGTTGCTTGAGTATCTTCACCCCCAAAAGAAAAGTGCTACCTGTCATGGATGATTTATTGGAAATATAGCAATAGACATCAGAGCCTTAGGGGAGAGGGGAGACGGGAGGGGGGGAAGAGAGGGGAGGGGAGGAGGGGAGAGGGGAGGGAGAGGGAGGGAGGAAGGGAGAGAGAGAGAGAGAGAGAAAGAGAGAGAGAGAAATTTTCCAAGTGAGGTGGTTTGAATGAGAATGGCCCCTATATGCTTAGATCTGTGAATGCTTGGTCTACAGTCAGTGGAACTCGGTGGGAAGGATTAGGAGTTGTAGCCTTGTTGTACAAAGTATGTCATATGGGTTGGGCTTGAGGATTCAAAAGATCATAGCATTCCCAGTTAACTTTCTCTGTCTAGTGTCTATAGATAAGGACATAAACTCTCAGCTACTGCTCCAGTGTCATGCCTACCTGCCAGCATCCTTGCTTTCCATCATGACATCATGAGATCCTCTGGAATCATGCTCCAATAAACTCTTTCTTTTATATGTTTCCATGTTATGGTGTCTCTTCACAGCACTAGAAAGGTAACTAAGATAGAAAGGCAATTGGCAATGTGTTTTATGAACCATGGAAGATTATTAAATCAGGAAGCACATACAAGTATAAAGGTATCACATCTAGACTTCAGAGTTAGAAACTTGAGATCTGAATTGTCTCTCAACATCTGAGGACCTTGAGCAAATCACTTTTTCTCTTTGATCCTCCTTACCCATAAAAGAAGATTTTTGATCAGCTATTTCCATTATCATTTCAGATTCTATCATTCATAGGTTAGCTGAAAATAATATCATTCCTTTCCTCATATTTCTTGTATGCTAGGAGCAGATGACCTAACAAAGGTTTCCTGTCTTGTTCATTCACACCAAGCTTTTCAAAAAGTCATTTTCATTCAAGTGCTTGACTCTGTTGCTGGAACATCGGTTCATTAGGGGACACTGTCTCTTGATCCTTATTCTGTCCCATATAATAATTGTAGCACTAAATTGGGTCAATCAGCCTGTGAAAGATATGTTACTAAACTTGTATTGTTTTCAGAATAGTCTTTGGCACCCAGATTCATTTCCTTTATCTACAGCCCTCATCTCTAATTTTCAATTCTGTGAGACTTTCCTCCAACAATTGGATTAAATGTTCTAGTTCTTACCATGAACCCCTACAGTCTATAACTCAGCCAAGTTTATTCTGGAACATTTCACTACATAGCAAGCAAAGAAAACCTGAGCTAAGAAGGAGCAGGATCATTACTGTTCACATTAAATATTTAATTGAATGATTATAGGATGAAAATAAACATGAGGCATTGACTATTAGCTAATGATTATTTGGAATTTTGTTTGGTGGCAAGTACTACAGTGCTACTGTTTGTAACAGATTCAATAATTGCCATCACTCTTGAGACTAACAAATAGTAGAGAAATAATTCCTTTGTAAAGAGAAGATATTTGATATACTGGGGAAGCTTCCACACACTAGACACTTTGGTAAGTGAAAATATATCTTAAATAATTTTGGTTACAAATGAGCTTATTTTCTGGGTGTTTGGGGAAAGCAAGAAGAATAGTTCAATAGTCCTGCTACATGGATATTTAAAATTGTTTCTTAAAATACCTTATGATAAAAACAATCTATTCTGGAGTGAGGAGTTCTGGCTTCATGACTTAGAGTCTTAACAGAATACACTCTGAAGCTTTCAATGAAACCTACAGGTTCTAAACCATCTGGTTAATTCTTCTCCATTTTGTCTGAATTTGTTCTTGGCTTCTTTTCCGTAATAAAGGACATATGCTGTCCCAAGAATATCTTTTCTCCCATTCATACAAGACCCAGACTATGTTTGATCAAGCTCTGATCTTTAACTCCAGTCTAAGTTAATGAGCCTTTTTCAAGAAGAGTCCTTGATGTCATTTTTCCAAGTATTGATCTCTCTTCCGTGCCTTCCTTTCTTACAGGACTATATGCTTTGGTTTTATATAACGTACTCTATACAGTTAATATGTTTATATTAATGTTACCTCTCCTCTTTTACAGTGACATAAACCTCTCATATAACAGTCATATCAGGGATGTTTATTTAGCCTTATCTAAATCTTCCATCCCAGATATAACGATACTTAATAAACTCAGTGAATAACTAAGGTTTCATTCTATTGCTCTGCTAGTACAATTCTCTTGATTTAGCCTAGTAAAACATGGGCTTGGTAGATAATGAATAAAGAAAAGATGACAGCTAAAATTTTAAATCTTAGAATAACATTGATCAAATTAATATTCATCTATTTAATTCCATTTTATTTCAAATTATTTATTCCACAATGGGTAGAGTCAGCTGCAATAATATAAAAACCAGGGACAGATGCGCATCTTCCTTTTTGGACTCAGTTTTGCTTCCCAAGGGCAAAGAAAATATCTACAAAAAATGTTGTCTTGAGTATTTCTGTACTTTTGACTCTGCTCAGTACAGTTTGGCTGGAGAAACATTTGCAGAATTTGGATGCTTCTGCATTTAATTCAAGTTGTTCACATTGTGTCTATGACTCAGGATGTTAGCATGTCATTAATACTTATTTATTAAGGTCTCAGGGTGAAGACAGAGCTAAGTGACATGTTTACTCTTCCCTCCAAAGTCCTGAATCCTTTGGAACTGACAGAACATGGAGGAAAAGCACATCAGTTTTATTATTTGTTAAGGGCAGAGTGTAGAAAGTGTTAGTATGGGATCTAATACACTCACTAATTCTTGCCTTCCTTGCCTGGCTGCCCTAGTCATCATTGAAGGTTAGACTCACTGTCAAATTTGAATTGATGAAAATTTTAACTCCAGAATTAATACTTCAAGGAATTACTAGCTCTGACCTTAATTGAAATCTGTATATAGAAACAAATATAGTAAAAAAACTTATTCATTTTTGATGGTAGTATAACTTTGATACTAAAATCAAAGAAGAATGTGAATTATACAGAGTTTATCCTGATTTTATTTTATAGCATAGCTAATACAGTCTTAAATAGACATTTAGCAAAAATGTTCTTATATAGAAAGTTAATTTTAACTTAAAGAGAATAAATTGAAGATTCAGTCTCCTTCAGTTCACAGGTGATGGGTAAGCTGGAGCTTCCTCTGAGTTTTAGACTTTAAAACTGAAAAATTGTGTGAAGACCAGCCATCCATCAGGACCCACGCTCAGAGAAAAATATCCTTTTGAGAAACCTTAGGTTAATGTTAAATGTTTGTTTTATAGGTACTAAGAAGTTTTAGGTATTAGATTTCAGAGTTAGGGTTTGGGTTTAGGATTTAGGAATTTTATAGACAATTGTTAGATAATTGTTAAGTATTAATAAATATATGTGTGATAAATAAAAAATTTACTGTTACACTTCCCAAATCAATAAGATAAAAGAGCTTAAAAATGAAGAAACCACTCAGAGGATAAAACCTGAACAGAATTGTTAAGTAGTGTATGAAAAGATGTTCTCCAGCTCCACTGATCAAGAGATTCAAATTGAACAACTGGGATGAGGCTTCATACCAACAGATAGAAGGACACTAGACATCTACTAAAATTAACTGAAGGAGAGGATATGAAGAAGTGAGAAAGACAAACTGTCACTTGCTACTGATGGAATGATAATTGGGTGCCACTGTGTGGCCAGGGATGATTAGGTCAAGTGGAAGACACACAGACCTATGACACACAAAGATGTCCACAGAAGAAATCTTTTCTCATGTTCTCTAGGAGTCACTTGCAAAGATGTTTGCTGGAGCTGCTTCTATTCACAAGGATTTAGCAACTCGGGAAGTCAAAATGAGGAAGTGAGATAAAATGGCACAGGATTTCTTCGATAAAGTTTCATGCAGCCATCAAAATAAACAGTCATAATAAGTGTAAACCAGTGATAAAGAGTAAATCAAACCTAAATGGCCCAAGATGACATAGAATAAGGAATTGTGTCATATCAGCATCTGTATCAAACACATACACACACACACACACACACACACACACACACACACACACACACACAGAAACACCGGGTGGGGGGAGAGGGAGAGAGACATTCTGGGTAGTTATATATATTATATATATTTAAATATTAAAATCATGTGCTAAATGAGTCTTCACCAATTTTGATATAACATTTACCTCTGCACAAAGTGGCTGAGATTGAGATGTATTGGCAGGACTACTGTCATATTACTGCCTTAAAATAGTCTTGAACTAATTGTGCCCTAATGGTAAAGTACTAAATCAAGGCATGAGTACATAAGATTCCAATACGTTATCACCCTTCCTGAATATGTATTTTACATAAGTCCTCTTGAAATTTATTATTGAGAACTGTACACATATTAAAGTATGACAAAGAGAAGGAAAGGATGGGGAAATGGATAGTCAGAAAATAACAGCAGTAGCGTCAAGTGTCTTCAAGAAGTTTCAGTGCCCCGGGCATACAAATGTGCAGCGACGGTACCTTGTTGGCTTCTGCTCATTAGTTTCTGAGGGGGTGCGTGTAAATCTTTAAAATCAATTACACTTGTGGACAACAGGGGTTTCTGTATCATGAAGATGCAGTTTCATGCATTGTATCCTCTTCATGAGCTTATCATAGATACGCAGAATTGCCAGGCCACTGATTGGCCCAATGTATCACTGTCTTAGTTTACTCAGTCAAGCAAATAGTGGCTGTAAATGTTATACTTGGCTAGGTTGCAACCTTAAATGTCTAAGAAGACACACACACACACACACACACACACACACACACGCACACACACACACACACACACATATATATATACACACACACAGTATACCTATACATACTGTATGTATGTATAAATATATGAATGTAACTATTAATGAGAAAACAGTTCGTGAATTTGAAAGAGAGTAAGGAAGAGTGCATAGGTAGGTTTGGAGAGAGAAAAGTGAAGGGAGAATGATGTAATTATACCATAATCTCGAAAGGAAAAGAAAACTTTCTAAAAATGAATGAATAATACTCAAATTTACCCTTGAAAACCATATTGAAAAGCACTATGGGAACTTAATCTCACTGAGGTTTAATTCAATATCTTTCCTTTTGCATTGAAAACTTTGTTTCCACTTATCTGTTAAAAGTAGTCCAAAAGTGTTTTGAAAATTGCCTGTGTTTCTGTATGAAATTATACTAATGATGTATGAGGTTAAATGTTGCAGTTACACCCCAGAAGCACAAAGTCTCTGCAATCAGAAGTTTGGCCAAGGATCAGAGTCTCCGTGTGAAGATCACCGAGGCATGTGCAGTGGCGAATAACGTTCTGTGGTACTGTTTCCTCTGTTGTTACAGACTGAGCGTGCACACTTGAATCCATGTAAGTTAATTGACAACATATGATTCAAATTTCAATAGAGTAGTTTCATTATTACAAAAATAGTCTTAAATAGCTCAAAACATGCCAGAAACTTGCTAGGTTTTTCTAAACCACATAAATGCCATTCTAATAATCTCAAATTAATGTTTTCTGATATATTTGCTTATTTTGAATCGTTTCGTGGAAGAACTTGTTTATAAAACTTCTCTATTCTTCTCATCTTCTATGAATGGATACACATGTGCCTGAAAAGGACTTTCTTCATGCTAATTCTCTACCGTGTGTCTGCTTGTCATGAACTTTATCCATGGTGTCAATCTAGGGTAATGGCATTTTAAAAGCAACATACAAGGGTGTTTGTTGTCTACTTCCATGATAACATATTTGCTCAAACCCTCCATCAAAAGAAAAACAGCAACAACGGAGTAATGACTACTCAAATAAACAAGGTGAAATAGAAAATAAACAGACTAGACAGACAGACAGATAGATAGATAGATAGATAGATAGATAGATAGATAGATAGATAGA
>CAJQZJ010001558.1:2565979-2576887 GCA_907164525.1 Lophiomys imhausi
TAGATAGATAGATAGATAGATAGATAGATAGATAGATAGATAGATAGACAGAGAGGTTTGAGACATTTACAAACACCACGTTAATTTACCGAGGCTTCTAAATTGCTTACCATTTGTATTATCCTAAATATTCTGATGCAGCACCTACAAAGTGAACTGAAGACATTGAAGAAAGACTATCTTCTGTAAGAATATTGCTGTTTTGTGAGTGATGAACTGAAAAGGACATTTGAGAACACTCTAGAGTTCTGGAGCTGATTTAAATAGCAAAAGCAACCCTGGGGGAAACACAAAACCTGGACTCACATCTCAACTGTGCTACTGACACATTGTGACCACAGGCTCTCCAGTGAATGCCCTCACACCTCTTGTTTCTCATTTGCAAAGTGACAGAGTTGGACTGGGTGATTTCTGAGGCCCATTTGCAATCTTCTTTTTTGTAATTTTTTCATCATTGATATTCATTGTGATTTTCAAAAAGATGAGAATTTTGAGTAAAGCTTTTGATTTAAAGTCTTTGCTCAGAGGTACTACTTACAGGTTCAGTGAATATTAATTAGAAATTTGGCTGTTTCACAGGATGAACTCCAATGACCACTACACTCTTCCATCTCCATAATTCCAGATTCAAGAATATTCTCCTTCAGATCAAGTCCTCATTCCTTAGGGTGATCATAGCTAACAGGGAGAAACAATTCTTTCTTTTAAACGCATATATGATGTAGTGCAGGCTTGCAAATATATTTGCTAGATTACTAGAAATGTTTTCCAATGTCTTTACCCAGGCAAAGCTAGAAATAGTCAGCTTATTTGTGACAAGTAAAATGTTTCAATGTCTAGAATAAAATTATGGCAATGCATACTTCCTGGATGTATACATACTTCCTGCTTATTAGGCATCAAGAGAACCTAGAAACATTCATTCTTGTCTTCCTATGACACCTATACATCTTCAAGGTTAAGAACTGAATTTAAATATTGTAGCTGTAATAGGTGTTTAGGTTATCGAGCACTGGTAGGACGAGCTTTCTTCGAATACCACTCTTTTAGAGAACTACTTTATTGTTTTAATATTGCACACAGATTTTCACCAGTAAATATTTGCTAATTCATGAGAGATAATTAGACATAAGTAAAATATTTTCTACTAGTAAGAATTAAAAGTTGAAACAGTATCTGACTCTTGAGCTCCTAATTTAGAAAACAACTAAAAGAGAACCTTTGGATCTTAACTCTTGTACTTTTTAAGATTTTATTGTTATTTAATTGTGTATAGGTGTGTCTGTGTTGGCGATATATGCACGTGTGGTGCCTGCCATGATCAGCGGAGGGTGTTGATCTGTTGGAACTGGAGTGAGTTACAGCACTCAGTGAGCTACCCAACCTGAGTGCTGACCATGCAACTTGGGTCTTCTGCCAGAGTATGAGCTGTTATTCGCTGAATCATTTCTCCATTGTTGCACTTTTGATGACGACAAAAGTATGCTATTTTATGTGCAAAGAATTTTGTAAAATCAGAAGCTTTACCAAAATATAACCATGTGTTGTAGTAATTATAGCATTAGTGGAAGGAAAACTTAAAAGAGGTTTGGTGGCACCAAGAAGTGTGAATATTGAGTGGGAAAGTGAGTACTAAGTTGGACACCGGGGCTGAGTAGCTGTCCTGGGAATCTTACTCTCGTGTTTAAAGTTATGTAGGAGTTTTGTCTGGAGGGGAGGGTTGGGGTAGGAAGCTCATGAGATTCTGAAGGTAAGCTAACTTCACATATCTGGGAAAACTTAAGCTTGCAAGATTCTGGAAGGTCTCTCTCCAGGGTTATAGAAGCAGTAAACAATTACTGGAGGGGGATACTCTGTCCAGCAGAGAAGCTGAAAATTGAGTTTCTAGGACCTGTGGAGCTGTCTGCAAGTTGTGTAGAGAGTTAGGGTTGCAGCTCGATCAAATTGTCACCTGTTGGGGGTTGACTTTTCCCTGGTGCAGTTTCTTTTGAGATATCCTTGCTCCTGAAAGTAACCCTTCACCTACATTCTTGTTAGTAATTGCAGTTTTGTACAATTATTACTTTGGTCTGTTGTGAGTTGCCTTTCTGGGGTGAGTAGATGTGTGTGTTGGATTTATCCAGCAGCTTCTGTCACACAACAGAACCAACAATATAATTGTTTCATGCGTAAATGTATCCCAGATCCCAGGATGAATGCTGAGAGCATATCTATACATTTAAAATATGTAATGCTACAATTGAAAATACAACTGTAACTTTATCCTGTCAGGGAAAGTGTTTATAAATAGTCAAGAGTAAATGGTAAAGGAGTCCCTTTTGTACTCGATTACTGGAAGGGTGTCTTATTTATACATAGATGATAAAATGATGATGACACACATAGATGATAGACAACAGATAGAATATATATGTCAGAGTATATATATATCATGCATGTATATCATGGCTGGTTGTAAATGCCTATATTTTCTAGCTCTAGCTGCTAAGAGTGCCTATAAAAATGGCCCATCAGTGGTGATATGAAGACTTACAATAGAAATTCTGTATTCTAAATACCACTCTCTAATCAAAGAAGCTAGAGGTCCTTGACAAGCTTGCATGTCCTTGCAGGGCATGCAAACGTCATGGTGAACATGGACTTCTTGTAATATAAAATATTAGAAAGCAGACACATAAACACATGCACACATGAACGTTGGAACATGTCAAATACACAGGAATGCTGAAATAGAATGTGAGAAAGCTGCCGATGTTCACACCTGAAACAATTTGAGTAATAATATAAAGATGGTAGTCCTAAGTTGTAGACCAAATATTAAAATAAGTTAAACTGAAAACAAAAATTTTCACAGCTTATGAACCCGTTAGAAACTTTTCACAGCCCCAGTGGAATTCAAATATTAGTATCATATGGTGGAAAAGGATTTGAAGTCAGAAATCTTAATCTAAAATTTGTTTCTGACACTTAACATGTATCCTTTAGCGAGCGGTTTAAGCCAAGTCTTAGTTTCCCAGTCTGTTCTATTCCTTGTTTGAATTACTGTGAGTATTACCTGAGATAATGAGTGTGAAAACACAGGGGCACAGAAAAAGAAACACAAAAATATTAGTTATTACCCATTTGTTTCTTTGGCCCATAGTAGTGATTTTCAAAGCATGGTCTGAGGATCCCCAGAGACCTGTGAGCATTCTGTGAAGCTCCATGGTGCCAAGCTGTTCCCTCAATAATTGTAAGAGGAAACATTGCAATTGGACTTTAAGGAAGAGGGAGAAATTCAGAACACGAGTACTCATTTAATAATTCCCAACACTCCAGAAATCAGTACAACACTGGACAAGAAACAGCAGCATACAAGAGCAAGCTTGTTCAGCAGCAGCTGAAGGTTTATCTTGGCAGGTTCCCCTCCCAAAAGGCAGGGCTTTGTCTTCCTGCTTTTACTATGAATTTGTACAAGTATCCCACTCAGGTTAAAATACACGTTCATGTGTGTTATACAATTAGAAATCAACACAGAATCTCTTTATGGGGGAAATTTTTAACAAAGGGAAAAGAAAGGCATTAAAGGTCCTTTTTCCCCCCTCAGGGCAAGTGTATAGATTCTTTTATTTGTTATTTTACTGAAGGTCTTGTCTTGTCCAGTTCAAATGAGCCACATCCTTTGATTGCTTCCCTGCTTTCTCTATCACAATTTGTGCCATACTGAAGCTTCACAGTTCGATTTCTGTTATTTCTCTCAGGAACTCGACAAAGACTTCAGGTATTCACTGTGCATGCAAAAACCAATGTGCATTTTAGGTTTGTTTTGCATTGAAAGAAACAATCACCATTTGATAGTTAGCATACTGAAGGAATATATGAAAAAAGTACTTCCTTTTCTTTTCACCAAATGTCTAAACATAATCATCTTTCTAGAACTCCAAAGAATTTGCTCTGTGTAGTGTAATAATCATTTAATAATATCAACTGTTTCTTTGTTTTGAGGATACGATTCCTTCCTTGGGTCAGGTTTATTTTGTTCATTCAGATTTCCACATTTGTAATATCAATGATGATTTATAATTCTCAGATATGTAACTACATTGTAAGACATTTTGCTCAGAAGTTTTAATCTGTGAAAAAACTCCCCCTGTGATAAGGAGAAGGTTATACTCAGGGTTTTAATGGCTTTATCTCCCAGCTAACTATTTTATAGATTTGGATACAATGTATGGAATTTGTGTAAAAACTATTTTTCCGGGACTTTTTTTATTTTCCAGTCCTGGGGATTGAACCCAGGGCCTTCTATGTGCTAGGCAAACACCAAACCACTGAGATATCCTTAGTTGTAAAACTATGTTTTATGACCTTTACTTTTAGCTTAGATTAGGAGCACTAACACACTCTAAATTTCAAATGGAGTGTTTCCAATTTAGTTAGGCATTTATGGACATAACCAAACAGGATAGTGGGCAATGCTAAAATATTATTTGGGGATTTTCACTTTTTTTCCCCTTTCCAAATTGATCATCTGCCCGCATAACATCCTTATGCAACACAGCTACAGGGAGAAAACCAATGGCCTGTATGAGATTCTTGATCCTTAAAAGTGCAACTCATTGATTTTCAGATTGCTGTTGACAATGTAAAAACAAATGCTTTAATAAAGTGGGCTGTTTTCTGAATGTTAACATAATAACCATGATAGGCAGGTCTTTATAATCAGAGGCTAATCATTATTAATTCTTTTGACATTCAACACTGTGACATTAATTAGAACGAACTCTTCTCAGCAAACATCCATTGCTGTCCACAGCTCTATGGCAAAGTGCTGCCATCTGGATTCATTGTTGTAGTCACTAGTGAAAAAGATTGTTTTATACAATGCTAACTGTCTTATGGACCAAAATGAATATGTGGCTTTTCTGTAATTTTTTTTTCGTGACAGGGTTTTTCTGTATAACAGCTCTGGCTGTCCTGGACTCGCTTTGTAGACCAGGCTGGCCTCGAACTCACAGAGATCCAGCTGACTCTGCCTCCCGAGTGCTGGGATTAAAGGCGTGAGCCACCACTGCCTGGCCTGTAATTTTTTTTAAAGTTATTTTTGAAATGTCCAGTGAGTTTGAATTATTTTCTTCTGTTTGGAATCAGTAGTTTTAAATTTCATGTGATCTGGAAAAGTTTCTCTTTTCCATTTCTTGTTATTCTTTCTTAATCCCACCCACCTTTGTTCATTTTCAGGGTTTTTTTTTTTTCTGATTTTTTCCCCAGCTCATGTATACCTTTAAGTTAGCTATATTGGATATATACATGCCCTGATTTGTGATCATGTTTAAATTTGGAGTATTTCATGTATTGCATTTGATAGATTGATGGAAAATAATGGTGTGAATTATTTAACAATAATTTGGGTGGAGTGTTGGAGGTTGAATCGAGGGGCTCAGGCATGTGAGCCAAGCACCCTACTACTCAGTTGCAGCCCCCTAGCCCTATTTTAACTTTTTGTTTTTGAGAGTAGATCTCAGTAATTTGTGCATACTAGCCTTGAATTCTTCCTATATCCCAAACCAGACTTAAATTTGCAATCCTTCTACTTTTGCCTTTTGAGTAACTGATATTACAAGCCTGTGCCATTGGGCCCGGCCATTTACTTGCTTTTCAAATTCGGTTGTAGCAGGAAAATTATCACCCATAAAATATGCATACATCACCCATAGTTAGGCTTCCCCAACCCAGCAACTGCCTGTTTAAAGGCAAAACAGTGTGGCAACCACTTTGTCTTATCCTTTAGGCATGGGAGTGTTAGTCCATCTCATGTTGTCAAAGACTTGATTTTTGTACTGAAAGTGCAAATTAGTTCTAATTAATTGTTTCAATTGTACAAATTTTGGTATAACATCATTGTGTTGCTATAAATAATTTTGGTAATTCTTTCTTTTTCTTTTTTCTTTTTGTTTGGGGGTGATATTGTAAAAGGCATACAAACTTTGGAACCAGAAAGCTGTTACTTATTATATGATACTGAAAAAGGGGGGGGGGTTGTGTTCAATCTAGTTGGAGATTAATACTTGTAATATTAGCTGCATTGGAATCCATAGCATGTGTGCTCCACTCATGATGAGGAACCAGAACTAACCTCTCCTACTTAGTTAGCTTACACCAGGCAATGGTTGGCTTACAAACTCATCTGCTGGCCAGAACAACTTCTTTTCATTTTTCTTATTAAAAAAAATTATTTTGTGAATTTCACATCATGCACCCCATTTCCTCCCATCTCCCACCTCTCTCCAGAACCACCCTCCACCCTTGCAATCTGTCCCAGCATAAAAAATAACAGCTCATGGTGGAAGCTGCAGTGTTTCTCAATATGTCCCACAATATTCCCCTTTGTCCACACATTCTATTTGCAAGTGTTCATTATCATGACTCCTTGGTCTGGTACAAGGCCCCTGGTTTCTGCTACTCTGTCAGTACTGGAACCTCACTGAAACTCCTCTCAAATGTGCTGTAACTCTCCTGTGTCATGGAGATCCTGCAGTCCTGGGTTGGGGAACTAACCTCTTCTTGCACCCCAGCAGTTCTTCCATGGGGTATATGTTGGGGTGGGCCAATTCAAAACCCTGGTTCTGGACCTGCAACCCCCCCCCCCACCCCTTGCATGGCCAGTTATAATGTGGAAAGGTGCAGGGCCTGCTATCCCGAGTGCTGCATCATGTGAGAGGCAGGAACAGCTCTCTTGCTCTTATGACCCAATCTGGGCCAGATCTCCTGTTGGCCAATGGTGGTGAGGTCAAGAGGGAAGGGAGGGCATCTCTCCCTAGCCAGTACCACCACATAGCAGACCAGAGGCAGGGCTGGCTCTTCCACACTCACTATCTCAATGCTGGCTCACCCACAACACCCACATTCAGGGCCAGGCAGAGTTCTTCTAATTTCTGGTTTGTTTCCTGTCCTGAGAGCCCATCCGGTGCTTGCCTGGTACTGGTCTTATGGTCATCTCAGGTTACTCCATGGCTCCAAAGTGGTGTTGGTATCCAGCCTGCTTTTTTTTTCTTTCCAGGATGTTAGGCTACTATTCATTCAGACGTTCATAAATCAGAACACTGAATGTAGATATAGCCTCTCTCCTCTCTGCCACCTACTGATGCACATGTGACATAGCAGTCACATTGCAATGCCTCTAAGGGCAGGCAGAACAATATTTAAGATAAAAAAAAGTCACTGTCCTAACTCTGAAGATAAAACAATTGAGAAAAGACATGGAGATTCTAGGTAAGCTCTTCAAGCAACTATTTTCTTATAGTGTACCAGATTGAGTGCTTATCCACAAGCCCAACTGCATATAAGAGCTAAGCCAGGTGAGAGATCACAGTCCCTGGCTTTGGTAACAAGAAAACTGATATACTGAAGAGGTGGAAAAAGCATTGCTAACATCACTTCTCCCCAAACTCCACACAACATGGTAAGATACGTCTCCTTCTTCAGAAAGGGAGTTAAATTCAACCCTTGCATATGAAACCCAGTGCAATACCTGACATATTTAAATCTGGTATCAGTTTGGACTCCATAGTATCTCCTAGCCCGTGTTCATAGACTGAGCATATGAGATTGCAATAATAATTAAATGGGAAAGAGACTGAAGGGCCAGGCATACGAGGAACCAGAGAGACATGAGCTTTTTTGGAGCTTATTACTGTGATTGCTGGGGAGAAACTCAATATAAAGCAGAATCCAAAGACTCTGTACTCTGACTACTCTAAATATATTTAATATTTAGAAAAGTTCCAAACATCCTCCTATCTTCCACCATTGCCACTCATTAGGGGTAACTCCTCCCATCTTAGTGTGATAGCATGATCCCACAAATGGAATTTGGAAGGAGCCAGATCTCCTCCTTACAACCAGAAGGGGTTTTGTTTGTGTATTTCCACAGAACCAGCCCAGACTTATTTGGGTCCCAGCCAGAATTGTCTGACACTACCCCACCAAGAATATGGCTTGCCTGTCCCTGACAGATCAAGGACTGAGGAGGCTGAGGAGGTACCACCACTAACAGAACAAGATCTCCTGGAAGGACATGCATGAGTTAGTGACAGCCACCTAAGCTGTGTGGCCTCTACAGGCTTCTCTTTCCTCTATTTTTATGGGTGTCTTTTATTATTCTTCATTCTAATTCTGCTACTGCCTGACCTCTTCCTCACCCTCCCAATATAATAGACACACTCAAATCATAGGAACCCAGGACTGCCCACTTGAAGGATGCTGGACCAAGGTTGAGATTTCTCTACACCCTGATACCATATCTTTGCTCTACCTCCAGTTCAGTTTGTTCTGTTTTATGGTTGTAGTTGAAGGTGTGGCTTCTCAGCACCCTACCCCAGGTGCCCACTACCATGCTGTATCCATATAGGATTCAAACTTCAGCTTGAGGTAGATTAGAATGTTGAGTTCTCATTCAAAGCCAGAGGTAGATTCCATTTATTTTCACCAGAAGAGAATTGCATTCTCTTAACAGACCTTCAATGCCATGAGGATGCTTCATTACTGAGATTCATTCTATGATAATGTGCATTCCTCCCTGTTCATTATTGATGTTCAGGAGTATCAGAGCTTCATTTATTAGTTCTGGAAAGTCAAAGAAAGACCATGAACATGCACAGTAGGAAACCACAGGAGTGGATTTGAAGCTATATTTAGCATTCAATACCAGAGGGAGCTTCAGTAAGAAGTCTTAATCTTCTCAGGAGGTAGACAAATGTTAGTGCTTAGTAATCTAATACTAATAATTATTAGAATTTTGTACTTAAGGAATAGGAAATGTAAGGCTTCATGGTGTTGTTTTAAATTTGAAATCAACTCTTTATTGTCAAAATAACTAAATAGATGGAATCCTAGTGCTCTAGAAAAACATAATCTCACATTCAAATGCAGGATGGCGTGTTACTTGTTTGTAATGACCCAAGATGGCAATCACATTCATGCCCATGCCATTAGTATTGGTTTTTAAATCATGCCTGAATTGCTTTTTTTTTAAACTGAGGATGATAATTTAATGCTTTTGTTCACAATAATAGAAATCCCAACTTTTTTAGAACCAAATTCATATCTAAAGAATGTCATACTCACTACTTAAAAATGTGTGTATGTATACATATGTATATATGTACAGCTATTCCTAGTTATGTTAAAAAATATGTCACAGTTTGGAAAGCTATATCATTCTATTAGAACTGCCTTTTTCCTTGGACATACATGAAGTAATTGTTTAGGACAAAAAAAGAATGTGGGCAAAGGAAATGGCTCAGTGGGTAAAAAACTTGCTATTCAAGGCTAAGAGCCAGACGTTGAATCCCTAGAACTCAAACAGAGCACAGTATTGTATGTCTGTAATTCCTATGATCCTATGGAAACCTAGAGGCATAGAAAGAAGAATCTCTAGAGAGAGACCCTGTCTCAAACAAATTAGATGGTGAGATATGATACCTGGAACAATTTTCTGATGTCTATAAGCATACTTGTAGGGCATGTGTATCCACACATGTATACACATACATGTTTACATGCCATTCACACTCATAAACACATAACTAAATAATTTAAGTGGATGGAATATGTAGAATATTTCTATATCCATTTCTAGTTCTTTTAACCTAAATTGTTACAGTAATTAATTTTATTTATGAATACTAAATTCAGCTTGAAAATCTGTAGATTAAATTTCGGGAAAAATAAAGAGATAAATGGCTGACAAATCTCCAGTGTTTTCACAGGGACTCTTTATGTGTTTTGGGGAACTCCACATCACCAACATATCTAGTTAAAATTGGATCCAATTATAGTTGTCATGACCTGGAGAAGTGTTAAAATTTTGTTTGAATATATAATAACTTTTGAGAGACTCTGCCTTTTCGATCTGTGCTAGGTAATTCTCATTTTGTGGGAGGGACTCCGGGTATCTGGTCAAGTATCATTTCTGGGTTTGTCCGTGAGGGTATTTCTAAGAGAGATTGTCATTGAACCAGTGGACCCCATAAGGAAATTTCGCAGTCTGCCAATGTAGGGAAGCAAATGCCAACTCTCATCTTCTTTGTCTTTCTCTGTTTATCTCTTATTTTCCCTTCCGACTGCACAGGAGTCTGGGCACCACTTTTTTGTCCTCTTTAGACATCAGAAGTGCACATTCTCGGGCCTTTATCTTGAACTTTTGATTACTTGAGCTCTCACTTTCATGGTTCTAATGATTGCAATTTCAAAACCACACTACTTATTATCCTGGCTCTGCGGCTTACAGAGGCCACACTGTATGAGTTTTCACGCTCATAGTCACAAAGGACACTTCTTTTAATAATGGGCACACTCATACATCTATATAATTTTGTTTATATAATATATTTATTTCTATCATTTTATCTATATTGTCTATGTCATTGGAGAACCATAGAACATAGCCCCTGATGCTTCGTTAATAGTGTATGCAACACTATCTTATTACTGACACATATTTTCTATTTTGCTCCACATCAGCCCCATCAAAAAGCTCTGCTTTTTCATAATTTTTTTCCTAGAAATCCATTCACATGTATACCCCTGTGAGACTGGCAGAATTTACTGACAGCTGGGGGTACTGGAAAGAGGACTCAGCTCCATGGGATCTCAATGGAATAGAATTACTCCCTTCCATGTCTTATTATATATCAGAATGGCTTCATCTTTTCCCCTTATTTATCACAGCTACATATCTTCCTTTATAACTTAACTTCAGACTTACCTACTGAAGCTCACCCAAGAAAACTGACTCTACTGGCACAGTGGGCAACATAATTTTATTAATCCATCTTAAAAAGTAGTTAGAAGTTGTCTTTTGTTATAGTATGTGTGTTAGGTGTGTGTGTGTGTGTGTGTGTGTGTGTGTGTGTGTGTGTGTGTGTG
>CAJQZJ010001558.1:2576897-2603304 GCA_907164525.1 Lophiomys imhausi
GTGTGTGTGTGTGTGTGTGTGTGTGTGTGTGTGTGTGTGTGTGTGTGGTGGGGGAGGGCAGAGCAGAATGGTGAGTGTCTTTCTCTATTATTCCTCATGTTATTGTCTTGCGACAGGTTCGCTCACTGAAGGCAAACTTTATTTCTGCTTGGCTGGCTGGACAGTGAGTTTTCTAGATTCCCATGTCTCTTTCTCTCAGTGCTGTGGGTATAGACAGGTGTTCCCATGCCAACTTTAAGTGTGTATGCTATATCTGCAGCCCAAATTTCTCTACCTCCACTTATCCATCTTCCTGTTCCCCCCCCTCCCCTTCCATAGCTTTGTATACCCTACAGGATTGATGGAATGGAGACAAAATTTTCTTTGAATCACATGTCTGGATTCTCATTGACATCTGGGATACAGAGAAAAACCTCAAAAGAGTTACCCATGAGACAGCACAGCTAGAAGCCCAAGAGGGGCTAAGTCTAAGAGAAAGGGTAAACAGGCAAATAGCGAATGTACATTCTGTCTAAGAAGATGCTGAGCTTTCTGTCTATTTCTAACCCTCATTATTTGCACAAACCTCAGTTCCTTCCTTGTCAGACATTCCTTGCATTTGGCTGATCCCAGAAATCCAGATCTGCACATTGTAAGTTGATGAGTCCAGACATTTAGTGGAAATTAGTTTACTCATCGCTCTGACTGTCTCTCTATTTAATACACAAGGCCAGCAAGCCCTGGAGCACTCAATCCATAGAAGTAATTTGGAACCTGTTAGAGGAAAGCTAGCCTTGGGTTGGATCAGTTGTCATGGTGATATTGTGAGCCACTGAAATACCTGTACTTGGCTGTACTATAGGGAAAAAAACTTGCAAGGCTTAAAGTGAAACTTTTTGTTCAACAGTTTATAAAAAGAGGAAAGATGTTAAGAGTTTAAATATACCATAGTTAATAATCAACTGTACCATGTAATAACCTGTGATTGAGAGTATAGTAACTAATATATATGCACATCAATTTTATGTGTGTTTTTTTTTGTGCATGGTGTGTGTGTGTACGTAGAGACCTATACCCAAGAAACAAAAGGATGGCATTTTGTTTTGTTTCAAAACATTTGAGCATATAGGAATAAGATTATGTCTTCATCACAGTTTTATTTGTTGCATACTTATATATAGTTTTGAAGATGTTATCATATTCCAGTTATTCCATTGACTCTGCAACAACTTTACAGTCAGATAGGGAAAAGTAACAGAAAGTCTCCGGAGTTTCCCCATGTGCACACTTCAGTGTTCCAATAGTGACAGCTCCATACATTTCTAATCCATGAGGGTAGCTCATATTCAGATGAGAAATGTGACTTTTGTTGTTTGCGATTCAATAAACATGTCTTAGATCTTCCTTAATCAAGGTTGACAAGCCATATAGAGATAGCCATCTTTGAGGCTGCTTTCATTATCTGTTGGCTGAACTCAGGGAATGGGCATGGTATATTGACAAAGTCATCGTTTCCATTGCCCCTTGCAGGATCTGAGTGAATTTCTTGAGACTAGGATTGTCCTGTAAGGCACTGTTCTCACATTCATGTGTTTAGACACAGAACCCTTTGGCTGATCTCTCAAGGCCTTTCTTTAGTGATTACATTCAGGATTGTCCCATAGTTTATTTCTGAGTAACCAACTTTCCTCACATATGTTTCTACTGAGGTGACTCAGATAGCAGGAGTTGGAATGATGAGGGGCCTGAATGTCCTTCTCTCTTGTCTGATATTTTTTCCATTGTCTGCTTAGGCTTTCTCACATCAGGACTATATTGGGGTAGTGAGCACTGTGGGTTTTAAAGGTGCTTCATGGTAGGCTATGCCATAAGTTCCTTCGATCTAGCTCTCAAAGCTGGCCTTAGCATCTTTCTCTTGCCCAAAGAAGCCCAGAATCTTCCCAGATTGAAGACAAGGAGACTTAGATGAGATGGCTAGGTAAATGAAATGTTCTCAGACTTGTGGTGAGCTTTTCCAGGCTTCTTTTCTGAAGTGTTCTCTCCTTACAGACCTCCAGTCTATTTTTCTCTGGTGTCTATTGACAATGAATGAGATGCTTTTGAAGTAGAATTATCCCCTGGGCATGGCTCCTTTATTTCTAACAGAAGGTATTTCTGTCATGGTGGTGATTTATTGCTGTATTAAGATGCTCATGGCAATCACGTAGCCAGGTCTTGTTTTCTGACACTGTAAATGGCCTTCCCACTTTCCAGGTTTGGTATTGGTGGTATGAAATGTCTTTATTGTGCCATGCCACATTAATTTCCTTTGAGAAATGAGATCATCTGTGATTTTCCCCCATCCTCATCCTCATTCTTATTGGCTTCTGCTGTTCAATATATGTAGAGTGTTGACTGAAAGATGAGTGCATGAATGAGACAGTAAGTTATGTTAAAGGGATGTACATCTGTCCCTTAGAGCAGGGATGGGATTAGTTTTCAATATTCTATGTCTGCCAAGGTCAACATAGATACTACTCATTCCTGAAGGGGCATAAACTTGCATGGTCTCTTAAGGCTACCATGCAACAGTTCAGGAGTGAGGTTCTTCAGGCATGGACTCTCAAGAAATGGCAGATGGCTTAGTTTCTCTCCCATGATAAGATGTCAAGTGCCAGCTAATTATAATAATGGAGCTGTTAATTCTTAGGTGGCAACCCCTCAGGCAGAGCTCTTTAAAGTTCTAATTTCTGAGAGAGTGCAAATCAGATATCAAATTGCACATTTCAAATTTCAATGAAACATCAAGCCACAGGCAGGACAGATGTTGCCCTTATGAAACAATCAGCGTAACACTCACTAAAAGTTCATTGACATGGATATAATTTTATGTAGTACACTTGTTAGGAGTGCTTAGAATTTCTAGCTGGTGACTTCGTGAAGTAGTTTCTATGTCTGAAGTGGGTTCCTGGAACTTTTACATTTAAAAGAAAGCTTCTCAAGAATTATTCTACATTCACAATAATGCCTGCCTGTGCCAAGTTTACCTTGCATACACATGCATGTATACACAATAGCATATTCACACACACACACACACACACACACACACACACACACACAAGTTTTCATGCAGACAGAGATGTAAAGTAACTAGAAATATATGGAGTGAGATACTGAGAGGGTTCAACAGTTTAGAGCTTTTATTTTATGACTTAATTTTACTTGACAGTCTTTATTGTCACAACACCTACTTCTCTATAATCCAAGTCAAGCCATAACTTTTTGTTTAAAGCCTTTAAAACTTTTTATTATATATAGTCGAAAGCCAAGTAACTGACCATAACTTCTTGCTGATATCCTTCCCACTGTTTTAAATATGATATTGTACTATAGACATGAATGACTGCTTATCATTTGCTAAACAAGTCTCATATTCCTATACTTTGCCTTACTTTAATTTCCGGAAAAGTTTCTTTCCTAACCTAGATTAAGAGATTGTCACACTCCAGTACTAAAATAAACCCCAAATTATTGGCTTTTCCTTACATGCTTTATGAGGAAAACTTGTGAAAAATCTATGTAAAGGTCAATACGGTCAGTCCTTTTGAAAGATGGAGTGTAAATCTTGATGCAAATCCGTCATTATTGGGAACTACTAGAAAACAAAGATAATGAATTTGACATGGCTTGGAAGAGTGACACTGACAGTTTTGAAAGGATTAAGACAATTCTCTTATTTTTGGAGGAAAATGTGGCTCTGTATTCCTTGCCTCACCACATTTTGAAGGTTATTGGGGAACAAAAATCAGAAATTTCTATTTTCTCAATCTCACTATATAATTTGTGAGAAATTCAGAAAAAGTTTAAGTTGTGTGGTGGACCCAAAAAATGCCTTCCTCCCAGATGCTGTGGGCTTTGAGTTTATGTGTGCTTACTTCATTAAATACCCATCTTTCTTCTCTCCTGCCCATCCATCAAGAATACTTACTTTCCGTGTACGTTAAAGCAAATGCAAATATCAGATATTTTGTTTTTACTGTTTCCTTCTTAGCACATGTTCAAGCCTTCCACCTGAGAGCTTGTTAGCACATGCACATGTTTCTCTTTAATCAACAATGCATAATGTCTCAGCTACAATCTTAAATTACATGCAGTTTGTTTCTTGTCAAAAGCATGGTTAAATCCAATAATGTTTGAGCACACTTGCCTGTTTCTATGATTTCTGGGTAGAGTCTTGTATCGCATCATAGCACTGGAAAGCAAAGCATTTTTTTTTAAATTACTGCCGTAAGAATTGGAGGCATTCCCCCACATAAAGTCATTTGTTACCATTCATCCGAGGTCAGCATGAATGATTGCTGAACAACCTACATTTTTCACCTTTTGAGTAATGGCTGAAGATTATTTTCTTAATATAATGTTTGCATTGGTTAATTATCATGTGCTGTTAGGTTGTACTCTGAGAGTGAGAAGGCCTTTCTTAGTCTCCTTCAGCTTTCCCTATCCTGGGTCTGGCTGTCCCTGTCCTTTAGAAAGTGAAGGAAGCTATGATTATAAAAGCACCATATTCTGTAGAGCAGTTGGAAGCTGAGCCATTATCAACAAATATCACTATTGTTTATCCCCCCAGTATAGTTCTGGCTGTTGTGCGAACAGGAAGCTTGGAGACTACTCACGGAAAGAAAGCTCAGCCCAGAACTCCATCTGAGTACTCATCTTCCCCTGTCAACTTTTGCTGGATATTTGCTTGTTGGATGCTTAATAAAGTCACTAACTCATTCAAAACCCAAAGCACAGATACTATAGACCATTCCCTCACCTGTACAAAACATGTAATCTAGTCTATTATCCTTAATGTACAAGTCAAAGAATACTGTTTGTCCTGAAGGACTAAGGAATGAGTGTTTAGACTTTGGTCCTTGAAGTTTCAGAGTTGTTTGGTGGAAGAGTTAGGGTCTGTGAGTGGGACGAAGAGAGGTGAGGCTAGTATAAAAATACTGAAGTCAAGTATGAAAATGTCCTTTAGAACTATGAAATTGATCATCAGGAGAGTTAAACACAGACAGTTATAAAAGGAGGACCTGAGTTTGAATCTCCAGAATGCATTAAATGCTGAATGGACATGGTGGCCCACCTACGTGGAAACTATTGAGAGGGAATCCATAGAGCAAACTTGTTAACTGGGCTAGTCATACTGATGAGCTCTGGGTTCAGTCGAGAGACACTGCCTCAAAGAATAAGGTAGAAAATAGTTGAGGAAGACTCCCTATATCAACCTCAAGCTTCCATATGCATTCACACACACTTGAGCATACATGGATGCTCACACACAGACAAACATACATATATATATGTGTGCATAACATATACCTGCTAATAGGTAAATAAAATGAAATTATGAACTTTTGTACACGTATGTCATCATGCTTCGGTCTCATCCATTCTCTCCGCCTTCTGCATTCTCTTGTGCCCCTCCCAGCCGGTGTTTATTTATCTTATTTCCTTCACCTGTGCTTTAATATCACATTCATTTCATTGTCCTCTGCTTTCCCTGAATGTCATTATTACTAACAACATCAAGATACCCACTAATAATCCAAGAGACATAAAAATACAATATAAAAACCTTTATTCAGTTTTTTCCCCAAATTGATACACAGTTTGCCAATTCAAAATTGAATTTTTGCAAAACAGATGAATTCTGAGAGGAAAATAGGATATTTATCAAGCCCGTTTCAATCTCTCCTAAGACATAAAGGAGTCTGTAGCTTCTGATTTCTCTGTTTTTATGAGGACCCATATTGTGTTCTGATAGCATCACTTTTGAACAATTAGCCCGCTTGAGTAAATCTGTGTTTTGATATTCTAATTGACTGTCATGTTTCCTAGGGATCATTAAGGTGTATTTGGCCACACATTGTCAGACCCTTGAGGAGAGCTACAAAGAGAAGCATTTTCAAGAAGTCCCAAGTCCAATTCCCATGGCCTTGAGGATAGTTTAACAACTGTCCCTGTACCATGTCAAACAAGATCACTGCTTGAAAGTAGGCTCTTAAAAAATCTCTCCTTGAGGACTTCATCCTGTCCTAACATACAGTATTATCTTCCTCCATGATTAATATGAGTTTCCATCTCTAGACCCAAGATGAGCTATGCAAATGCTATTATTGAAGCTAAGGAAAAAAGTTACTGAAGCATGTAAGGTTGCAACTCAATCTATCTCAGAATAATCAAGGGGAAATCTTCTGATAATGCAGCAGTACCAGTTCCCAGTGGAGTCAAATGTAAGATGATAGCAGTTTTCACAGTGTGCTTATAGCTTAGCGAGGAACACTGCTCCATTGTTCTTAACATATTAATAGGAAGAAGTCTCAGTGCTACAAACACAAGATATGATTTTGAGGTATGGCTATTATAAAGCAACCATTAACTTTAGGAAAGTGTTGTTAGTTAATAAAATCTATAAATTAAAGATTGCTTCCAAGAGGAAAAAAAAATGACCATTAGTTCTCATGTAGAGTTTAGTTTGGGCTCTTTATGTAAGAACCAGGGGATTAATATAGAATTTCTACTCTGAATTCTTATTTTGGGGCTTAATTCTGTTCTCACTCATACAGTACTCTTGGAAAGTATGTATTCATTATTCCTTGTTTAACGTGTAATACATCAGACCAAGAGAAACATACTAACTAGTGTATCCAGTTAGGAACTGTTGGAAATAAGATGTCAAGTGAAGTTTTCTTCCAAAGCAAGACTTCTTTCCCTACACTTTGGGAACAGTCCTAATTGCAATCTAAAACAATTAGATGAATATCTTCTATATTTGGTTTGCCCAAACTTGAAAATATAAAAAGTAACATAAAGTAAAACAATTCAGTAGACACAGTGTGAACATGATGTGCTCGCCCAGGTTATATTATGCTGGCTTTCTCATGTGGATTAACACATGAACCCTAAAAACTTTGGTGACCACACATTCAGCTGTTGTTTGGAGATGGTAAAGAGGCATTTGGTTCTGTGATTTGCTACAAACCAGGGGATTTTAAGTTTTGGCTTTGTTCTAAAACCAATGGAATGCAAGAGCCTAGACATCAGTGAATGAGTTTCATTTTCTTAAGTGTTGAAGTTTTGGAGAATTAAGAAATGGAGATAGATAGATAGATAGATAGATAGATAGATAGAGAATATCTGATTTGTTTACAGTACATATTTGATCTTAGTGGGTAGAAGGATAAGGAAAACGATCAGTTAGCTTGCTGTTTTCGGAGCCTAGATGTTATGTATTAATGGGATAGATAGATTATAGATTAGGGGTTGGACACAGAGAGGGATACCAATTCCTGATATAGACATGCAGAATGGACAGGATATGATGTTGATAGGTCATGTCAGTGGGGGAATGATAAGGAACATATTATTTAACTATTTCATCACGGTGACAAGTATCAGAGAAAAAAACTTGAAAGAAGGAAAGATTTATTCTTGGCTCTCTATTTCATGGATTTTAGCCCAGGGTAAATTGGCTCCATTGCAGCAGACCTGAAGTTATTTAAATTACATTTATTACTGAGTGGTGCTTCTCTTCACCTTTATGAGGTGTGTCTTGTATGGGCTGCTATATACTTTTTAAGATGAACCGCCATTTAAATAGTTAGTGTTTCATTTATTTGTTAAATTTCTGACAGCAGGAACAAGCATGTTTTATGCTGCTTTGAATCCACCAGTAACTAGAAGCAAATAATGGGAAGAACTCAATGTTGTGGTTGAGAAGATAAGAGATGGTATCTAGCTATAGGACTTACCTTTTGTTTGATGTCTAACTATAAACATTTGTAAGTGTAATTTGCCATTTTTATATAATGATGAAGATATACATTTTAACATAATTGCTATGAAATTTAAACAAGAAAAGATCAGCATGGGTTTAAAACTTCATTATATATTAGTGTCCCTACCCTAAGCATGAACTTATGGGTGGACTCCATAAATATTTGTCTAATAAATGAATGCCATTATCTTTAGAATATCATTTACCATGAGTTCCTAATAGGATTTGCATGTGGTGTCAAAAGGATACACTATCAACCCTCCGCTACTAGGTGTTAAATAGCTGTATAGTGTCACAGATCACAAAATCATACTTAATGCTTGTTGGTATTATCAATCAGCACAGTTGAACACAAGCTCACATAATATAATTGAACCAGATTAATTGTAATAACTGAAATGTGAACATTAGCATTCTTGGAAATGGGAAGAGAATTGTTCCCATCATAAGTTAAATTACTACTGCTGTTCATAAATTTTGAAACAGATGACTCTGACTCTCCACCTGAACCTTTTAAAATGATCCTTCTGTCTTCCCATTATTCTTTTAATAGGCATTTAGGCAAAATTTCATCTAGGCCTGTGCTTAAAATACAGCTAGAAGGTTGTTGAGGAATAGCTTTCTTGTTCTTTTGGTTTTATGAGCAAGGTTTCTCTGTGTAACAGATCCCTGACTATCCTGGACTTGCTTTGTAGCCCAGGCTGACCTCAAATTCACAGAGATCTGCCTATCTCTGCCTCCCCAGTGCTGGTATTAAAGGTATGTGTCACCATGCCCAGGTGAGGAATAGCTTTCTTATTAACGTCTTGTAATAATTATACTAAACCCTAAGTAAGAAGTCAGAAGAGCTCAAAATCTGTCTTCCTCAAACATTGTCAAATATGGTATTTTATATGACCTTTAGAATTTTTATTTTTATGTATTTTTCTTTTATTTTGGGTATTATAATTATACCATTTTTTCCTTCCTTTTCTTTCCTCCAAAACTTCCCATAAACCTCTCCTTGTTCTTTCAAATTCATGGCCTCTTTTTAAATTTACTGTTATTACATGCATAGATGTATATGTATATATACAAATTTCCCAAAATGCAACCTGCTCAGTCTGTATGATGATACTTATATATATATGTTTTCAGGGACAACCATTTGTATTGGATAGCTAGTTAGTGTGTTTTTCTCTGAGGAAGACTATTTCTCCCACTCTCAGCATTCTTTAGTTGCTTGTAGTTCTTTATGTAGGGTTTAGGCCTCATGGGCTTTCCCCATCCACTTTAGCATGTCTATTGATGTTGTCCCTGTTCAGATCATGTTTAGGCATTTATTTTGGTGAGACTTTATGGATTTAGCTTCTGATATTCTTATGAGACAGTCTCATAAAACTTCCAAATCCTCTGGCTCTTAGAATCTTCTGTCTCTTCTGCAGTGTCCACTGAGCTATAGGTATAGTAATTCTTTTGTAAATGTATCCATTGGGACTGGCTCCCAAATTTCTGCATTTTAATTGGTTGTGGTTTTCTGTAATGCCCACCATCTGTTGCAAAAAGAAGTTGCTTTGATGAAAGGTTGGGATCATACTAAGCTGTGGGTGTCAGGTCAACTATTTAAGCACAGTTGGAGATGATTTTGGTTTAATATAGGATTTATCTTTCCATTCTGGTCATTGTTCTGGTTCATAAGTTTCAAAGCTGGGTAGGACTGTTGGGTGCTTCTCCACTTTGGAAGCTTGTGTGGCATCTTCAGAAAGACAGTCTTCGGGGAGGATGAGTTCAGGTCATGACCAGCTCAAGGGTCTCCAGGCCATGTGTCTGAAGTACATGGTATATATAGCATATTTTTAAGCCAAGGTACCTCTATGCTTTATGTAGCCCATGCTGGTCTTAAACTTGCCATGTAGGAGTCTCCAATTCTTCCTTCATTTTCTCCAGTGCTGCAAATACAGATATGCACACACTATTTCCAGATTTTTATATGATTATTTCTGCCTGAAATAATAATTCACAGAAATTTTTGTTATTAAATATCATAACAATATTAATACACTATTAAAACTTCAATTCCTGGCAGAAATTTGAGACCAATTTGTTAATAAATGGATAGAATGTTATATGATACTTTTATGCTTCCATAGAAGTTCTTCCTTTTGAACTTTGCTATTTTTTCCTGCTGTGGATTAAATATGGTCTCATATATACTAGACAAATCTTCTACCTCTAAGCTTCAACTTCTAATCAGTAAAATTATTTAATTCTACTTTTAAGAGTCCTTTCTGAAGGTATTTATAGATTCTTTTTGTGGTAAGAACACCTTAAAGTTAACTATGTGATAGGTTTTTTATGTGAGTGGTTATTCCAAGTGTATCAAGTATTTTAGAATTTGTCAATAAATGCAATAGTAGTTATTAATTCAATTTCAATGTCATTCCTTTTCTATTACTCCCTATATAATATTCAACATATCTTAGACTATTGAGCCCCCAATCAGTCAAAAATATAACATAGCCAATTATAAGAATGTAAGGGTCCTTAATATTGAAAATGTTAAAAAAGTATGTATATCAAGAAAGATTAACCAGAATAGATTCTAGATTAGCTGAAGTTCAGAAACAGCCTGGAGCAAAGTTTAGAGATTTAGACATAAAAAATAATGAGGTATGAGTTTTGTAGGCGATTGCATGGCTAACATTTGTATAAGATAAAATTAGATTTTTACGTTTATGGTAAGTAAAATAAAAAACATAAACATTAGAAGAAAGTATTCACAAGTGTGGAGAGGCAACGGAGAGTGGCATCAGAGTAAGCTATTCAAGGGATGAACTTATCATTTAACCACTTAGCCTCTCTAAAAATCAGTAGTTTCTGTCTGGTATCTCACACCTTCTCTATCCATATTAGTCTTTCTATAAAAAGCCCTTTTCAATTGAGTATTGTACTGTCAGGGGGTGAATGTTAATGAGCCTCACCCCGGGACCGTAAATTAAAATGATAGGTAATTTCTTTTTATTAAATAATTTCTCTCAGAGTTACAGGGAAAGGGGTATTTCACATATTTTATTTGGACACATTGCTTGATACTCTTAAGGAAGCAATATACCAATGACTCATCAAATGTAAAGCTACATGCTTTTAACCTTCAGATTCCTCTTCCAGAAATTTGTATTAAGAAAAGGTAAAAACTTGTAGATGTTAAAATATGAGAGTCTGTATGGGTCTGACCTCATTACTCTGCATATATATATGAATGATATGGCTGAGTACCTTGGTGTTCTTAAGGGAATTCTAGCAGTATGAAAATGGTCAGTCCCTGAGTCTTTGCCTGCTTGTGGGACTCTTCCTCCTACTGGGTTGGTTGTCTCTCCCAACCTTGATGTGAGGGAGGGTAAGTGCCTAATCTTATTGTAGCTTGTTATGCCAAGTTTGGTTGATGTTGCTGGGAGGCCTGTTCTTTTCTGAGGGAAGGCAGAGAGAAGGGTGGCTGTAGGGGAGAGGGGAGGTGGGGAGAAGAGACTTGGGGGAGGGGAGATAGGGGAACTGCAGTCAGATTGTAAAATATGATAAAATAATAATATTTTTTTAAAAGGCAAAAAGGCGGGAGTTAAATATTTTATTTTATTTTTTTATTTCTTCAAGTTACATCTCAATGGCAATCCCCTCCCTACTCCCCCCTCCAGTCCCACCCTCCCACCCTCAACCCCCCAACCGCTTCCCCCTTTTTTTTAAAGTTTAAGGTATATCTTATCTCCCCCTACAGTTTCCCCTTTCAGTCCAACAAATGGCTCTTTCTCTTATAATAATAAATACAATACAAAACAACAGAGGTAATTAGGCCACAGTTATGAGGGTTATATGGCTTAGCATACATTCCCAATGTCCCGTCCATATGTATTTGGGACCTGACTTTAACATTCCATTATCTAACCATCTCCATGAGTTTAAAGTTCTATATCTAACTCAGCTTTCATACTAACTTGCATCACAATTTTAAAAGCATTTTCCTAGATCTATAACACTCTCTTGCCTCCTAAACAACTCAAAATTTAATTATGAGACTCTAGCTATCTGTTCTTCAACCACCTCAGAGACCTGAGAGGGATAAATATATCTGATCTTATAAGAAGTACAGGGCCAACATTTTAAATCTAAAAATCCAGAATAGAAAACCTTTTGAAAGTCCACATGTTGTCATAAGCACATGTAACATGTTTATGTAAAAGTACAGGCACATTGAAATAGTGTATGTAGTTATCACCAGGCTGTATACATAAAGCATATATAAAACATATTTAACTTTGTATGGTGGGCTTTCTATCCCCATGATATATCATTATAAGTAAATAAATATACATAAAATATACATTTTAAATAATGTCTGAAATCAAAATTCTTTTGATCCTAGATATTCCTAAAAAAGATATTAATACCTTAATAAGTATTTTTAACTTAACTGATTTATTAATCTGAAGGATACTAGAGTAGATTAATTTCAAGAGCTATTAAAAGGATATTTTTATAGCAAATATGAATGAAAATTAGTATCCCAACAAATGACTTGGAGACAAATATGTCTTTTATATGTAACAAAAGATGGCATAAAACTGTGTGCAACATGGTACCCTGCCTTCTATATAGGCAAGCAATCTATGGAACACATTCATAGAACTTCTGGAAGGTTATATACCAACTGTTAGAAAGGTATGGTGAGCATATGTTACAATTATGCAGGATATTATACTGAGTTGAAGTAATTATTAATATCCCCTTTATTCCAAAGAGATTCAATTTAGACAAAAATGAATGCAGACTTAGCAGGTTGTGCACGATTCTTTTCACCATCTCAATATATATATCTACGTTAATTAAGTCTTGAAATAAGCATGTGTTTAGAGCCCAGAGATGGGAAGTACAACCCACAATAAAGAACCAAAAGGTAGACACTCCAAACAAGGCATAACTACAGTAATTATGTATAGCTTTTAGAAAATACAATATCACAAATTAAAAAGGCTTATGGAAAACAAACTATTTTTAATGTTTTCCTATCTATTACATTTTAGTTTTTCTTTGCCGAGAAATTCACAAGAGGCAGGGATAAATTACCATCCTTTGCCGTGTTTTAGAAATCTGAAATTGTCATGCAATAACCGTGAACACATTTTGAAACAGAAAATGGGGTTGTTGGCTTAAAGGAAATTATTTTTTTTCAATGAGATGAAGTAAAGAGCTCTCCCGTTTCAAGACAAAAAAAGGATGATTTTAAAAAATCTCCAAAAGTTAAGGAAGACTAGCAGGAAGTGGTTAAATATTAATCAAGGAATGGATACTTCAAGCAGAGAAAGAGGCTTGGAGGAGTCAGGGCACAGAGTTCCTTTACAACAACGATTTGTTTCTTGTTTACAAGACAATGGAGATAGACTCTCTCTGCTTTGGTAACAATATATATATATGTACCTCATTGTAAATGTCTGTGTTTATCGTGACTGATGTATTTGTAAAGATCTGGAATGAAAATGGCCTCTGTCTGATTGGAATGGTGGTAGAATGAGAGGTTCCAATGTGGTTGTAAAGCTAAAGTTAATGAAGATCTGTAGCCTCCGTCAAGGAATGCACACAGGGAGAGGTTGCCCTTGCTGGTTGGAGTAGAAGTTTGAATCAGCAAAACTCAGATTTCTGACCTTCTGGAGAGACCCATACTGAAGTTCAAATACGTCCTAGGAAATACCAGAGTTATATTTAATAGAAACTGGTATTCGATGAATTTTAAAATTTAGAATGTACCAGCACATGCTCAGAAAGGAGCCATAAATGTTGGCTGGCATTTTACTATGTCTAAGTCATACTGTCTACCCCCAACTCATGATTCACATAAATGTAATGCACTCCCTATACAGCCAGCAAAATCCTAAAGATTTTCTGTTTAATTATATATTTTATTCTTAGTGTGTGCTCATTTTACAGTACAATGAGTTTCACTGGTTTTTGTATTTTGCAGCTAACATGATCTGAGTAACTGAGTTATTAATAGGTCAGGTACCATCTCATGACTGTGCCTTCCTTTACACAGGACTTCACATAGTACTCAGTTCTTTATAACTCACACCCATGCACCCTACCTTCTCACAAGTCACACACCAAGGTGCTTTACTGAAAATTAGGAATGGGGAAAGATTTACAACTACATGAATATTTTAAATATTGTTTGAGTTTTGGAATTTTCCAGTTGCAGTCTTACTGCAAAATCTATCCCTATTTCTATTTTTCAAATCTCTCTATCTCTCTCTCATATATATATATGCATGTATATATATAGAACATATAGAACTGTATATGTATGTGTATCTATCATTCTTCCTTTACCTCTTTTTTACTCAAGTATAAAGACAAATACTATCAGTATTCTCATTTTACAGACTGTGGGATCTTATTATTTCCTTCACAGGCTTAGTTTTGGCCCTTTTGGTGAACCTAAGCTTTAAAATCATCCCAGTCTAATTAAATTCTTAGATATTGTGCCTCATGTCTCCATCTTTTTATTGGTGAGGTGGATATTTTATTTTACATTTTTAATTGAATTTTTAAATTTTGTTACCCATTCACAGATATTTTCCATTTCTTATAGCAAGCAGTTAAATAATTCATACTCTATTTCATTAAATTGATCATTATAATAAAGATTGGGAAGGGTCAAAGAGGACACTATGATGGAGATGTAACCTGAAGCAATAAATAAATAATTTTTTTTAAAAAAGAGCTATTGAAAGGAGACAATTTCATTTAATCTCTAGCAGTTAGCAAAGTGTGGAGTAAGTTTAAGCACTTTTATTATATTTTAAAATGCAAAGCAATATTTGTCTACAAGTGACATTGAGCTATATTTTTGACAACAGAGAAAGTGTGGGTCAGTAATAGAGAAGCCAAATTGCAGAAAACCCATGAGTTTTCTAACAGCCTCATTCTTGCCTTTTAAGGCACATAGCCCACATAGTGGACTTTGGCATGCCAAGTTAAACATGGATGTAGGTGGCCTCACTCTATTGTGGAAGGTGCCACCTCTGAGGAGAAGGTCTTTGACAGTATTAAAAGAGCAGGCTGAACAAGCCATGAGGAGCAAATCAGTAAGAAGCAGTCTCTGCTTCAGTCCAGACCTCCACATTCCTGCTTTGACTTTCCCTGACAATAGACTCTAATATATCAGCCAGATAAACCCTTCCCTTCACACACTGCTGTTGGTCATGTTGTTTTATCACAACAATAAAAACTGTAACTAAGACAGAAATTGGTACTAGGAATAGGATGAATATATTTTATGTTAGTTTTGCTGTTGCTTGTTTAAAATAAATAAATCAGTTGCAAATATACTAACTTCTCAAGTTGGAGCATGGGTTCTGCACTTTAATGATTTCCACTGATCTTGATGATAAGGGCTTTTGTCATGAGAACAGATTCTTTGACTTTGTTTCTTCAATTGTGCTGTTTCTCAGACTTTTATATGTGCCCCCTGTTGTTTTCTCACAGCTCTTGTCACGCATGAGGGTTGCTAATAGTGTTTGGTTAGCCAGGTGATAGCGAAGCTAGAGTCACACATGCCTTTCCAGTTAGCATCACACCGGTGTGGCTTGCATGTTTCCTTTGTGCTAACTCACTCACAACTCAAAGACCATTAGTTTCCATCTGTTGTGATTTCAGAACTGACTGATTTTAGCATGAGATGCACTCCCCCAACCTCTTTTAACTGCTTACCAGTCTTCTTTGTTGTTCTACTTAGTGCCACCCATCCTATAAACCACAGGATGTAGGTACACTGGGTGTTGAAAGTTGGGTTTGTCAGCAGTGAACCCTGACATGCAGGTTAGTGAACCAGATGCTTATGTAGGAGTGTTCTGCAGATTTCACTGTGGGGTGGGGAAAACAGCAGTTCTCATGCTTTCCCAGGGGGCTCAAATGACCCATGGATAGTGTTTTGGCATGAGATGGCTACTTAAAGTTGGTCTGAGTTAAAACAAGAGGGCCAGGACATTTTACATTGGTGTATGTATAACAATCCTTGGATATTGGCTTCTGCTAGATGCAGACTGACATTGGAACAGGCATTTTATCTAGCAGAGAAATTCTTCAAAGGGGTGGCAACTGAGGACAATCTTCTTGCAGTAACATTCTGAACAGCCGAGACAGAAATTTCCTAATATTGGAAGAGCCAGGTTGGGTTGTATATCAGAGCATCTACCATATAATTTAAATGACATTCCCTTTAAAACCAGTCTCTTGTAGATAAATGGAAAACACATATTTTTAAAAACAAACTTTTTGATCCAAATTAAATCTTACTTTTAATATGCAATTAGGAGGGAGGAGGGAGGAAGAGGGAGAGGGAAAGGAAGAGGGAGAAGGAGAGAGAGAGAGAGATTATAGCTTTTCTCTACTGCTCAAGACATGATTCTCAAAATGTTTCCAAAAATAAACAATACCCATTGTTTCTGGGCCTGTGTTTGAAAACCTGCTAATTTGAGAAAATCCAACACCCCTTCATGCTAAAAGTCCTGGAGAGAATGGGCATACAAGAACCATACCTAGAAATAATAAAGGCTATATACAGCAAGCCAGTAACTAGCATAAAATTAAATGGAGAGAAACTTGAAGCATTTCCTCTAAACTCAGGGACAAGGCAAGGATGTCCACTTTCACCATATCTCTTCAATATAGTACTTGAAGTTCTTGCTAGAGCAATATGACAGCCTAAAGGAGATCAAGGGGATACAAATTGGAAAAGAAGAAGTCAAATTATCCCTATTTGCAGATGATATGATAGTATACATAAGCGACCCCAAAAATTCCACCAGAGAACTCTTACAGCTGATAAACACCTTCAGCAAGGGGGCTGGATACAAAATTAATTCAAAGTAATCAGAAGCCCTTCTTTATACAAAAAATAAATGGGCTGAGAAAGAAATTAGGGAAGCAACACCCTTCACAATAGCCACAAATAATATAAAATAGCTGGGGGTAACTCTAACCAAGCAAGTGAAAGACCTGTATGACAAGAACTTCAAGTCCTTGAAGAAAGAAATTGAAGAGAGCATCAGAAGATGGAAAGATTTCCCATGCTCATGGATAGGTAGGATCAAAATAATAAAAATGACCATCCTGCCAAAAGCAATATAGAGATTCAATGCAATTCCTATCAAAATACCACCACAAGCCTTTATAGACCTAGATAAAACAACTCTCAACTTCATATGGAATAACAAAAAACCCAGAATAGCTAAATCAATCCTGTCTAATAAAACAATATCTGGAGGTATCACCATCCCAGATTTCAAGCTGTACTACAGAGCAATAATAGTAAAAACAGCATGGTACTGGTATAGAAACAGACCAGTGGATCAATGGAATCAAAATAAATGAAGACACAGAAATGAACCTACACACCTACGGTCACTTAATTTTTGACAAAGAAGTCAAAACAGTACAATGGAAAAAGGACAACATCTTCAACAAATGGTGCTGGTCTAACTGGATGTCGACATGCAAAGAATGAAATTAGACCCATACTTTTCACCTTGTACAAAACTTAAGTAGAGTGGATCAAAGACCTTAACATAAAGCCTGACACACTAAATCTACTGGAAGAGAAAGTGGGATAAACTCCCGAACTCATAGGCACAGGTGATAACTTCCTGAACGGAACACCAACAGCTCAGGACCTAAAACCAACAATCAATAAATGGGACCTCATAAAACTGAAAAGCTTCTGTAAGGCAAAAGACACTATTATTTGAACAAAATGGCATCCTACAGATTGGGAAAAAAAAAAAAACTTCACCAACCCCACATCTGACAGAGGGCTAATATCCAAAATTTACAAAGAACTCAAGAAATTAAATGCCAAGAAACCAAATAATCCAATCAAAAAATGGGGAACAGAGCTAACCATAGAATTCACAGAGGAGGAATCCCTAATGGCTGAGAGATACTTGAAGAAATACTCAACATCCTTAATCCTCAGAGAAATGCAACTCAAGAGGACTCTGAGATTCCATCTCACACCTGTCAAAATGGCTAAGATCAAAAATTCAAATGACAGCACATGCTGGCAAGGTTGTGGAGAAAGGGGAACACTCCTCCATTAGTGGTGGCAGTGCAAGCTTGTACAACCACTATGGAAATCAGTCTGGTGATATCTTAGAAAACTTGCAATAGCTCTACCTCAAGACCTAGCCATACCACTTCTGGGTGTACATCCAAATGATTCCTCACCAAACTACAAGGGTGTTTCCTCATCTATGTTCATAGCAGCCTTATTTGTAATAGCTAGAAACTGGAAACAACCCAGATGTCCCTCAACTGAGGAATGGATTAAAAAACTGTGGTACAGCTACACAATGGAATACTACTCAGCCATCAGAAACAATGAAATCATGCAATTTGCAGTCAAATGGATGGAACTAGAGAAGCTCATCCTGAGTGAGCTAACCCAGACTCAGAAGGATGCACATGGCATCTATTCACTTATAGTAGGATTTTAGCTATATAGTACAGGATATCTATACTACAACCAATGCACCAAAGGGAGCATGAGCATAGACTTTGTTTTCTGTCAATGAGACACTTTGCCCTAGTGGTCCTGCCTTGTAGGCCCCCAGTGTATGAGAGGGCTCTTGGCCCTCATATGACTGCTGAACTGGGGTGGGGGACTGATATGTAGGGCCACTCTACTCAGGAGGAGTGGGATGGAAGGGATAGGGAGGGTGGGAGGGTGGGACTGGGAGGGGTGGAAAAGAGGGCACTGTGGTAGAGATGTATCCTGAAGTAATAAACAGACATTAACAAAACTTGAGTCCAAAATTAAAAAAATAACCCTGCTAAATGATTACTTGTAAACTTTGGCTTACCATCAAAATCAACTAAAATACAGTGGGAAAAAAAGAGTATATAAATTGAATCATTGAGTCTTAAGGGTAAATTACTAAGAGATTGGTTGGAAGCTTTACATATTGATATATATTTATGAATCTATATACACAAAAATATATGTATGAATGCTACAAATGCATATATACACGCACACGTTTATGCTTCTTGTGCAGTTCTTCTAGGAGCTAGAATCTAGGTTTATGATGTTAGATAATGACTTAGTACAGATTTTTTTTCATAACAGGAAGAAGAAAAAACTTGGGCAAACATGAGTCACTACTTATATCTGAAAATGAAAACATGAGAAAAGATGAAGATATGCAGAGCAAGGTCAGGGTAGGAGATTTTTTCTTCCTGCTGCTCTTCACCTGTGTCTCCTCATTTAACACATTTACATCTCATGAATTCCAATAATTCCTCAAGAATATTTTTGTGGTTGTCTTCTTGTTGTGGACTTACTTGGCTTATATAGTTTGGTTCTGAGGGAAGGGAGTTTTGTGATGCTTCAAGTTTCCATCCTTGTATTGGCTCCCTTGAAATGCGTATCTTCAAATGCAGTTGACAATAGCCATATTTCTCTTCAAAATGACACTATCCACCGGCAATTCTGAAGTGATCCTGCAATTCTGCACAGCAATTAACACTTGGGATTGTTTATTCGTTTATTCTGCAAATATTTATTGATTACCTGCTGTGCGCTGAGTAATCCCACTATGCTGGGTGTTGCAGTGAACCAAACAAAGCATTTTAGAAAACTGAGAATAGGCAATGCAGACAGTGTGCACCTTTTGCTTAATAGTACAAGATAAGTGCTAAGTGATAGAGAAAACAGAATAAAGGAAGAGAGATTGGTAGTGTTGAGAGAGAAATAGAAGTAGCTACTTTATCAGGGTTCAGATGAGACTTACAATAAAAGTGGTATATGAACAGATCTTAACAGGGTTGGTAACAAATTATTGTGCCTTGAGAATTCTGTTTCATTTGGATCTGGGTTTTTGGTGATGATCCTATTCTTTGCAGAGGGGTGTAGCGAAGCTGCCCACTATTCTATAGAATACTTAATTGTGTCTCTGGTTTCTATCATTTAGATACTAGTACTGTCTAGTACTGTCTTATTATCCATGTTTTTACAACCCAAAATGACTTCACATATTTCCAGTGGTCTCTGGGGGCCAAAATTACCTTAATTGAGTCTATACTACTGGTCATGAACTATAAAGATGCTTTTTTATATTTCTATATAAATACCAACCCTACATTGGCCATTACATAGTCAGTGCTCTTGGTGAACTGTAAAATACTGCTTTTGGTTAATCATAAAAGTCATCATAATATCTGTGAAGATCAGAATATCATTCTGTTCCATTCCAAAGATTGATTTGTCTGTATCTTCCTCAGTATTCTTTTAATTGAGGTAAGTTTGTAATTTTTATCACCTTGGAGATAATTTTTTTCTTCCCTATTCTTAGAAATTGACTTAACTGCTTATGGCCATCATCTCTTTCCATGAACATCCTCCGCTAGCCTGCCATGTTCTAAACAAAACAAAACAAAAACTGTGATAGGGTTGTGTTTGGAATTCATTAAACTTATTGATTTAGTTTAGAAAGAATTAATACCTTTGTGAAACTGATTCTTCTCATCCATGACTATTTCTTTAGGTTTTCTATTTTAAGTCTTTTGGAGATAGGATGGTCTCAAACTCCACCTTCTGAGGGCTGAAATTGCAGGAATACACATCAAGCTCAGCTATGTTTGCTTGGTTTTACAGATTTATCTACTTTTATTTCATATGAATGAATGTATATCTGTCTGTCTGACTGTATATGCATATTTGTAACCCATGCATACAATGACATCAAGACTGATAGAGTGTGTAAAATCACCTGCAACTGGAGTTACAGGTTTCTGTGAGCTGTCGTGTGGATGGTGGAAACTGAACTCTGGTCCCCTGTAAGAACAGTAGTGTTCTTAAGCTCTGAGCCATCTCTCCACCCCCCAAATCAATTACTGTATTTTCCTTGAAACTATTTCCAGTATGTCTTTAATATAAAAAATTGCTTATTATATCCCATATTTTCTTAGAGTTTGTCATCAACATTGAGAAAGGACAATTGTAATATATAGATTGTGAAAATTTTTTGCTTCTCCAATTCTTCAATGTTTGGAGTGGTATTGGGAACAAAGTCTAGTACTTTACACACACAAGGCAGGTATTTTATTTCTGAGCCCTTTCAGTCCCTATTGCTCTTCTTGTTGAGTTTTTCACTTTAGGTAGCTATTACAATGGAGAATTTTGAGGCACATTCCTGGTTTTAAAGTGATTGCTGCTAATATTTCTCATTAAGTCAGATAATTGCTATACCCTTCTGTCAAGAAAAAAAATTAAAGATAAAAACATCCCTTTTCATATCATATTACTCTGACTTTTATCTCTTCTGTATATAACATTTCATCATTTGTGTCTGCTGATCTCAGGGTGTAATTTATATTATCTAATTAAGGCACAGGTTAAACACTACTAAACAAGTTTTCTAAAGTGCAGCATTTAGCAATTCCTTGAGAAGAACCCGTCTTTTCACTCTAAAGAAGGAAAACAGATTTACTTTTCCACGAGGTACCTTCTGCTCAGTTTCTAGAGACTTTGATTGTGGTAGAAGTTTCTACAAAGGCAAACCCAATTTTAGAGATATCTAGAATGTGTTTAGATATTGGGCTCTCTCTATAAGAATACATGCATAAAATATTTGGTTTAACGAAGCTATGCTGCTCCAGGTGATAATACTTCTCACAGGAGCCATGGAAACATCTAATAAGAACCCCATTTCCAGGCATGAGATACATCATTTCAAGTTGTTGGTTAGGGGAGTCTAAGAGATGCCTAAGTAGTGTGAGTTCTTGCTGTTGACTTAGGTTGCCTCCCAAAGCTTAAAGGTCAGAACCTATTTCTGAAAACACACATACTTTGAACACAAGATTTGAAGTTGGCTGGAACTGACCTGGAAGCCTCGTTCCTGTGGATTACCTCTGATGACATCTAAAGGTGGTCTGCAAGTTGCCAAGAGAAAAAAAGCAAGCAACAGTCCTGCCCAGCTGGAAAGCCTACACACCACATCATGACCAACACAGCATGATATCCCCAATTATGCAACAGTGCCACCCATAATGTAGGGGTAAACAAGACTTATGACTCATTCAACAGGAAAAGAATTCATATTTGCTACTGTGAACCCAGGAACCACCATCTCTGTGAATGTAATGTGATTAGGTGCTTCAAGTTTCCTCCATCTTGACTTTCCTGCAAGGACTGGCCATAACCCAGAATGGTGAGCCAAATGAATCATTTATTTCTTTCCATTTGCTTCTGTCAGGGTTATTTCATCACAGAAAAATTAGGACAAATACCAACAGATCCAGGAAAATAAAGCAATGATTTTATTTATTAACTGCTTGACATTATAGTATTATCAAATTTTAGTTTTTACAACTTTGGCTACATAGTCTTTTTTTTTTCTCGTTAAAACACTTTTTAAATTTTTAAAAATTAATTAATTAATTAATTCAATTTAACATCCATTCACAGCCCCCTCCCTCCTCTCTTCCAATCCTACCTTTCTTTCCACTCTCTGCCCCCATTCTCCCTTCCCCTTTTTTGAGAGAAGTGACCCCCTCCCCACGAACCCACCCCAGGACTTCATGTTGTATCGAAGCTAACTGCAACCTCTCCCATGAAGCCAGTCAATGCAGCCCATGTAGGGGAAAGGTATCCGACTGTAGGAAATAGAGTAGGTGTCAGGGACAGCTCCCCTTGCTCCAATTGGTAGGGGGGCCCACATAAAGACCAAACTATTCCTAAGCTCGTTGAGTGTAGGGGGCCTGGGTTCAGTTCGTGCATGTTCTTTGATTGATAGCTTGGTCTCTGTGAGGCCCTGTGGACTTGAATTAGATCCGCCTGTAGATCCTGGATATCTATTCACAAAACATGCAAAGTACAAGCTGCTTCCCATTTACTCTCTCTGCTTTCTGTTTCTGCTGAAGTCTGTTCCCTATAAATACCCAGAGTTATGATATGGTCTTTTTTTGTGGAAGATATGAGCTGTATTGTCTCATGTCTTTATGAGAAGAGAAATTCTGTTTCGTACAGGCATAGACAAGGAAAATAAATAATTCTCCTTACAATTGTGTATACGTAGCACATTTGAAAGGAATTTCCAGATAAAGGTTCTGGCTCCATAGAATTCAAACTTATTTCGCCTACCAGTGTTCACATAGTGCTATCTGTGAGATCTGAGGTAGAACCCCAGACTGTGCTACCACCCCTGTTCCTATATTTTCTTATTGTGTCACAGTGATTCTTCATTCTAGGTGACAAGATTATGTCTAGGTGCTTTTCATATGCTGGCAGTAGTTCTCTGGAAATACCATAACAACTCAAAGTGACTCCAATCCATATAACTATGTCTTGCTAAATGCAATATAAATGTAATCCTTAGACAAATTCCCCACTGAGCAGGTTCCAAAGATGCTTATCACTATATTATTATGAATTCATGAAAAGGGAAAATGTGAATTAAAGCCAATTGTGATGGAAGGAAATTAAAAATCATAGCACATGTATTTAATTAAATTAAAAAAAAATAAATGTTATCTCATGTCACTGCTCGGTCTCTCTTCCTCCACTCCCCTTAGGCCTTGAGAAGCTAGCTCATGGAAATGACAGTCGTCATGAAGCTTGACTTCAGTTAACTTAATATTTAACCTGCATCTGGCCACATTTAAGTGTTTTTATGAAGAAAAACAAGTAAAATGGAACATATGGCATTAGTAAGCTCGTGTGACACATTTCAAAATGTGTTCTCCCGTGCAACCCTTTGAAGTAGGGATGTATACTCAACTTTCCACAGAACATTTACCTCCAGACTGCTAATTAAAATAAGATACCCATAAATCTTCCCTCTCTTGGAGAACTTGCACACTGAAACAAAGGCAAGGAAAATTAACTCTAAGAAAACGTCTGATAATTAAACTTTAATTTTCCTTCCCGCCCTGGGTATTTGCTTTCTTTTCCTACAGTTAGTCAGCTCTATCCTCTCCCCAAACTCAGAGAACTCCCATTATTGTTTGTTACTAATGAAGTATGTATGACTGAACGTTCTTGTACTCCATGGTTCTCCACTTACTCACAGAAGAGAGATAAACAGCTCTCGGAGAGCTTTGAGCTATAAATCAATCATCACTCTTATTTTCATACCGAGGTCTTTGTAAATTTTGAATAGATTTTCTTGAACTTTCCCTCTGCTGAAAAACATCTCCACATACTGAAAAACTTAAACATCTGCTCCAGGTCATTCTCCCCAGAAATATGCTTAGATTTTTGAAAAGTATTAAGGAACTGTGGGGGTATGTGCACAGGTGGTGTGATCATCACAAGGAATGATGGAATATACAAAGTTTGCCATCCTTCTCGTTCCCAGGGCTTTCTCCATTAACATACCCACAGCATTCATATCGTCTCCAGGATTTCTCAATCTGATTTTTAAAAAGTTATGATAGATTTCTATACACCGAGGAATTGATTTCTGATAGATTCATCCCTGATGTTTGCTTTTCCCTGGCATTTCTGCTTGGATCCCTGAAGCTGAGCACAATGCAAACGAAGAAAGATTATCTGAGAAAGTGCTCAGAACAAGGAAATAAATGCTCGTTCCATGGAACTGTAAAGCATTTAAAATGAAATGGTTCTGATTTATTAAGGAGAAGATAAACAATGAAAAGACATCTTTAACAGAGAGTGGGGAGAAAATGAGAAAGATACAAGGTAATCAGTTTTTGGCCCCCCACCCCACATCAAAAAAGATTTAAAGCTGTAGCAGGTGAATCGGCTCTAGTCCTAAAAATTTCAGGATATCACATAAATTACCATACACAAGTATATGTATGGGATTAAGAATGTTGCTTTTAATTTGCACTTCCTTATTTGTTAAAGAAGCTGAACACCTCTTTGAAAAAAATATTTATTTATTTTACATCCCTACTGAAGTTTCTCCTCCTTCTTCAACTCCAAGTCCCTCCCCTCCACTGCACCTCCATTTCTCTAATCGGATTTTAGCCATATAGTACAGGATAACTATACTACAACCAATGCACCAAAGGAAACATGAACATAGACTTTGTTTCCTGTCAATGAGACACTTTGCCCTAGTGGTGCTGCCTTGTAGCCCCTCAGTGTATAAGGAGTCTCTTGGCCCTCATATGACTGCTGAACTGGGGTGGGGGACTGATATGTAGGGACACTCTACTCAGGAGGATTGGGATGGAAGAGATAGGGGGTAGAGGGTGGGAGGGCAGGACTGGGAGAAGTGGAAAGAAGACACTATGATGGAGATGTAACCTGAAGTAATAAATAAACATTGAAAAAAAATAAAAAAGAGGACTCCCACAGATATCAACCAGAAGCTGAATATTTTAAAATATATTTCTTCAAAGAATTCTCAGTTCAGATCCATAGTCCATTTTTAACTGAGTTGTTTGCATTTCAGATTCTTTTTTTTTAATTCATTATATATGTTATTTATTAATCCTACATCATATGTGTAGCTGACAAAGTTCTCTCCCATGCATTGGCCTTCTTCATTCAGTTGACTGTTTACTTTGCTGTAGGTGAGCTTTTAAGTTTTATGAGGATACATTTGTTAGTCCTTGATGTTAATTCACATATGAATGGAGTCTTATTCAGAAACTACTACAAAGATCCACACCTAGTCAAAATGCAGAGAGCATAGGGTACTAGGACCATGTACAACACAACTCTTATGACTAAGGCTCGGGGAAATTTGTAGAAGAGGAGGTAGAAAGATTTGTAAGAGCCAGAGGACCAGCATGCCGGCTGCTGGATAATGTATTGTAGACGTGGTAGAGCAGCTTCACTCGTAAGATATGAACATTATGATTGTCTGAGCAAAATATACATAACAACAACTCCAGCTGGCATGCCAGTGTAAATGCGGAAACTTCAAAAAGTTCCATGCCTAGATGAAGAGATACAGGCATTCAATGGATCTGAGAGGGGAATTCTCCTAGGAGCTCCCTGATAGGTTGTTTAATCTGAAGTGGTCAACCCTAAACATGTGCATACAATCAATACTAAGTGGACTCAGTAGATTATCAATATATATGAATATATATTGATATATCTATCTCTCTCTCTTTATATATATATATATATATTTATATATTTATTTATCATTTGAAGCCTGTGATTTTACAGGATATTAATGGCTGACTTTCTCAACAAACTCCTGAAAATGCACAATAAAAGGCTGTAGGTCTACCCTTACAACAGACTTACATTCAATATAATTTGATAACTGTGTCAGCACTATGTACTCAACATTTTTACATTCAGTAAAGCCATAAATATTTATTTATTTATTTACATTCAGTGAAGTCAAATATATTTATTCACATGAAACATAATAATTAAAGAATAGGGGGTCATGATGAATAAACAAAAATTTACATTAAAAATAGTGTGGGTCTTGCTATGTTTGCATTTTTTGATAATGTCATGAAGCAAAGCCTCATCGTCATCATCATCTGCATTTCTTTTTTTTTTTTTTAATAATTTATTTTTTATTTCTTCAATTTACATCTCAATCACAATCCCCTCCCTACTCCCCCCTCCAGTCCCACCCTTCCACCCTCCTCCCCCTC
>CAJQZJ010001558.1:2609091-2682220 GCA_907164525.1 Lophiomys imhausi
CCCTCCCTCCTTGTTCCTCTACTTGGTACTCTCCTTCTCCTCAGATGAGGTGGGTCTTCACATATCATACTCCCTCAATCTTGCGTCATGTTTGGCCCAAGAGCTTCCACTCATACTGGAGCTTGATAAGGCACACCATCTAGGGTGTGGGGTTCCACTAACCTGCAGCAGATTCCATGACTCACTGGTGGGTAGAATTTTTCGTAGGATAGATATGCCAGGTTCCTATCTATTTGGGTGTGTGGGTTGTAGGATAGTTATCCTCTGATGTATGGTTAATATCCATTTGTAAGGGAATACATACCATGTTTATCTTTCTGGGACTGCGTCAGCTCACTTAGGATGAGCTTTTCTAGTTCCATCCATTTGGTTTCGAATTGCATGATTTCCTCATTTCTGATAGCTGTGTAGTATTCCATTGTGTAAATGTACCACAGTTTTTTTATCCATTCTTCAGTTGAAGGACATCTGGGTTGTTTCCAGTTTCTGGCTATTACAAATAAAGCTGCTATGAACATTGTTGAGGCAATGTCCTTGTTCTTTCGTTTCAAATCTTTTGGATATATGCTCAAGAGGGGTATGGCTGGGTCTTGAGGTAGATTTATTACCAATTTTCTAAGATATCTCCAGATTGATTTCCAAAGTGGTTGCACAAGTTTGCAGTCCCACCAGCAATGGGGGAGTGTTCCCCTTTCTCCACATCCTCGCCAGCATGTGCTATCATTTGAGTTTTTGATCTTAGCCTTTCTGACAGGTGTGAGATGGAATCTCAGAGTTGTTTTAAGTTGCATTTCCCTGATAACCAAAGATGTTGAACATTTCCTCAAACGCCTCTCAGCCTTTAGAGATTCCTCTTCTGTGAATTCTTGGTTTAGCTCTGTACCCCATTTATTGATGGGGTTATTTGATTTTTTGGTGTTTAATTTCTTCAGTTCTTTATATATTTTGGATATTAGCCCTCTGTCAGATGTTGGGTTGGTGAAGATCCTTTCCCACTCTATAGGCTGCCGATTTGTTCTAAGGACAGTGTCCTTTGCCTTACAGAAGCTTTTCAATTTTATAAGGTCCCATTTATTGATTGTTTGTTTTAGTTCCTGAGCTATTGGTGTTCTATTCAGGAAGTTGCTACCAGTGCCAATGATTTCAAGGCTTTTCCCCACTTTCTCTTCTATTAATGTTAGTGTGTCTGGATTTATGTTGAGGTCCTTGATCCACTTAGACTTAAGTTTTGTACAGGGTGATAAGTATGGATCTATTTGCATTCTTCTACATGTTGACATCCAGTTAGACCAGCACCATTTATTGAAGATGCTTTCCTTTTTCCATTGTATGTTTTTGGCTTCTTTATCAAAAATTAAGTGACCATAGGTGTGTGGGTTTATTTCTGGGTCTTCAATTTGATTCCATTGGTCAACTGGTCTGTTTCTATACCAGTACCATGCTGTTTTTATTACTATTGCCCTGTAGTACAGCTTGAAATCCGGGATGGTGATACCTCCAGATGTTCTGTTATTGTACATGATTGATTTAGCTATTCTGGGTCTTTTGTTATTCCATATGAAGTTGAGAATTGTTTTTTCCAGATCTGTAAAAAATTGAGTTGGTATTTGGATAGGAATTGCATTGAATCTGTATATTGCTTTTGGTAAGATTGCAATTTTTATTATGTTGATCCTACCTATCCATGAACAAGGGAGATCTTTCCATCTCCTGATATCTTCAATTTCTTTCTTTAGGGTCTTGAAGTTCTTATCATACAGGTCTTTCACTTGCTTGGTTAGAGCTACCCCAAGGTATTTTATATTATTTGTGGCTATTGTGAAGGGTGTTGATTCCCTTATTTCTTTCTCAGCCCATTTATCTTTTGTGTAAAGAAGGGCTACTGATTTTTTTGAATTGATTTTGTATCCGGCCACCTTGCTGAAGGAGTTTATCAGCTGTAGAAGTTCTCTGGTGGAATTTTTGGGGTCACTGATGTATACTATCATATCATCTGCAAATAGGGATACTTTGACTTCTTCCTTTCCAATTTGTATCCCCTTGATCTCTTTTAGTTGTCTTATTGCTCTAGCTAAAACTTCAAGTACTATGTTGAAGAGATATGGAGAGAGTGGGCAGCCTTGCCTTGTCCCTGATTTTAGAGGAAATGCTTTAAGTTTCTCTCCATTTAGTTTGATGTTGGCTATTGGCTTGCTGTAAATTGCTTTTATTATTTTTAAGTATTGTCCTTGTATGCCTGATCTCTCTAAGACTTTTGTCATGAAAGGGTGCTGCATTTTGTCAAAAGCTTTTTCAGCATCCAATGAGATGATCATGTGGTTCTTTTCTTTCAGCTTGTAATGTGGTGGATTACATTGATGGATTTTCTAATGTTGAACCACCCCTGCATCCCTGGGATGAAGCCTACTTGATCATGGTGTATGATACTTTTGATGTGATCTTGGATCCGGTTTGCAAGGATTTTATTAAGTATCTTTGCATCCATGTTCATAAGGGAAATTGGTCTGAAATTTTCTTTCTCCCTTGGGTCTTTGTGAGGTTTAGGTATCAGGGTAACTGTGGCCTCATAGAATGTGTTTGGCAGTATTCCTTCTGTTTCTATGTTGTGGAAGAGTTTGAAGAATATTGGTGTTAGCTCTTCTTTGAATGTCTGATAGAATTCTGTGCTGAAACCATCTGGGCCTGGGCTTTGTTTGGTTGGAAGACTTCTAATGACTTCTTCTATTTCCTTAAGGGTTATAGGACTGTTTAATTTGTTTACCTGTTCTTGATTTAACCTTGGTAGGTGGAATCTATCAAGAAAATTGTCCATTTCATTTAGATTTTCCAATTTTGTGGAGTACAAGTTTTTGAAGTAGGACCTAACGATTCTTTGGATTTCCTCAATGTCTGTTGTTATTTCCCCCTTTTCATTTCTGATTTTGTTGATTTGGGTATTTTCCCTCTGCCTTTTAGTTAGTTTAGCTAAGGGTTTGTCTATTTTGTTGATTTTCTCAAAGAACCAGCTCTTGGTTTTGTCGATTCTTTGTATTGTTCTTTTTGTTTCTAAGTTGTTGATTTCAGCCCTGAGTTTGATAATTTCCTCTCGTCTGCTCCTCTTGGGAGTGTTTGCTTCTTTTTGTTCTAGCTCTTTCAGGTGTTCTTTTAGGTGGCTAATATAGGAATTCTCCAGTTTCTTTTTGAAGGCACTTAGAGCTATAAACTTTCCTCTTAGCACTGCTTTCAATGTGTCCCATAAGTTTGGGTATGTTGTGCCTTCATTTTCATTGAGTTCTAAGAAGACTTTAATTTCTTTTTTTATTTCTTCCCTGACCCAGAGGTCATTGAGGAGAGAGTTGTTCAGTTTCCATGTTTTTGCAAGCACTCTGTTGTTTTGGTTATTGTTGAAGCCTAGCTTTATTCCATGATGGTCTGATAAGTTACAAGGAGTGATTTCAATCTTCCTGTATCTGTTGAGGCTTGCTTTGTGACCGACTGTATGGTCGATTTTGGAGAAGGTTCCGTGGGTGCCGAGAAGAAAGTGTATTCTTTTGTTTTGGGGTGAAATGTTCCGTAGATATCAATTAGGTCCATTTGATTCATGACATCTGTGAGGTTCATTATTTCTCTGTTTGGTTTCTGCATTGTTGATCTGTCCAGTGGTGAGAGTGGTGTGTTGAAGTCTCCCACTATTAATGTGTGAGGTTCAATGTGGAATTTGAGCTTCAGTAGTGTTTCTTTAATGAATGTGGGTGGTCTTATATTTGGGGCATAGATGTTTAGTATTGAAATTTCATCTTGGTGGATTTTTCCTTTGATGAGTGTATAGTGTCCTTCCCCATCTCTTTTGATTAATGTTGGTTGAAAATCCAATTTGTTGCATACTAGAATTGCTACTCCAGCTTTTTTCTTGGGTCCATTTGATTGGTATATCTTTTTCCAGCCCTTTACTTGGAGATAATGTCTATCTTTTTTGCTGAGGTGTGTTTCTTGTAAGCAGCAGAATGCGGGATTCTGTTTTCGCATCCATTCTGCTACCCTGTGCCTTTTTATTGGGGAATTGAGTCCATTGATGTTGAGAGATATTAATGACCAGTGATTGTTACTTCCTGCCATCTTGATGTTGGTGGAAATAGTGTGTGACTGAGCTTCTTTCCTTTTGTTTTTGCTGCAGGCATGCTATTTGCTTCCTGTGCTTTCTTGTGTGTAGTTAACCTCTTTGGGTTGAAGTTTTCCTTCTAACATCTTCTGTAGAGCTGGTTTTGTGTATAGATATTGTTTGAATTTAGCTTTGTCATGGAATATCTTGTTTTCTCCATCTATGTTGATTGACAATTTTGCAGGGAATAGTAGTCTGGCCTGGCATTTGTGGTTTTTTAGGGTCTGCAAGATGTCTGTCCAGGCCCTTCTGGCTTTTAGAATCTCTGAAGAAAAGTCAGGTGTGATTCTGATAGGTTTACCATTATATGTTACTTGACCCTTTTCCCTAGCAGCTTTTAAAATTTTTTCTTTTTTCTGTACATTTAGTGTTTTGATTATTATGTGGCGGGAAGATTTTCTTTTCTGGTCTAATCTATTTGGGGTTCTGTAAGCTTCTTGTACAGTTATAGGCATCTCTTTTTTTAGATTTGGGAAATTCTCTTCAATGATTTTGTTGAAGATATTTTCTGGTCCATGGAGGTGGGACTCTTCTCTTTCTTCTATTCCTATTATTCTGAGATTCCGTCTTTTCATTGTGTCCTTGATTTCCTGAAGGTTTTGTGTCAGGAATTTTTTAGATTTGACATTTTCTTTGACAGATGTACCCATTTCTTCAATTTTATCCTCTGAGCCTGAAATTCTTTCTTCCATCTCTTGTATTCTGTTGGTGATGCTAGTGTCTGTAGTTCCGATTCTTTTCTTAAGGTTTTCCAGTTCTATGGATGTCTCAGATTGGATTTTCTTCATTGCTTCAACTTCCCTTTTCAGGTCTTCCATTCCTTTAAGCGCTTTATTCATTTCCATCACCTCCTTTGCAGTACTTTGTTGTTGCTCTCTGAGGTATTTGATTTCCTCCCTTAGGCCTTCTATTATTAGTATAAGCGTAGGATTAAGGTCATTTTCCTTTGCTTCAATTGGGTTCAGCTGTCCAGAGTTGTCTGTAGCATTATTGCTAGGATCTGGAGACATCCTATTGTTTTGGTTTTTTTTTACCATGTTCTTGCGCTGAACTTTTGTCATCAGATGGACCCAGGTGTTATCTGTTTGTTTCTTTTGTTACCTGACCTTGGTGCTCAGGAAAACTCCCTGCCCTGGGGGTTGGCTGATCCTGAGATCCTGGTGTTTGCCTCCAGATGGCGGGCAGATTCCTGTAATAGACTGACTGGCTCTCGGAGAGGAGGGTGGCTGTTGCTCTCCTCAACTGCTTGTGACCCAATTTGACCAATATAGAGGGGATTGGAGTGGGGAGAGGGCTAGCCTCTGAGGACCTGGGAGCTGACAGGTCTCCTCAGAAAGGCAGGTAGAGCTGTGGTTGGGTCTGTGTTCTCCTCTCTCTAACCCAGTCATTCTGGCTCTCCAGCTAGGCTGACTATGCACGCAGGGAACTCCACCCACAACAGATGCCGGTCTCAGTGCGCCTGTTGCTGACTGCCTCAGATGCTTGGGTGCTAGGGTGAGTGACCCACCTGCCCCAGTATTTGTGGAGAACACACTGTCGCGGGCTCTGTTTGCAGGCAGTCTTGGCTCCTAATTGCTTTGCTGTGACTGGGTTAGATCTCTGCCTCTCCGCTACAGTGCACACTGTGCCGCCATGTTGGAAACTCCGGAAAAAATAATCTCACTTACCTTTGCTCTTGTGGTGTGGCTCGAGTGCAGGCTGGATATCAGGCAGACAGGCGGGTCCGCTGGCCTGTGGCTGGAGCCGTGGGCTGGATCCGCTCCTGGGGTAGATCTCTAGCCAGAGCTCCTCTCCAGACTGGTGATGGAGCTGGCTGATCTCTGGGTTGTGTTCCCGGGAACTGCGTGGGCTGTTTTACCTGGTGATCGGTCTCAATGTTCGCTGTGGGAATTCAGACACTGTCTGTGTTTCACTGTAGGCTAGGGGACGTCACATTCACTCCACAGTGGCTAATCTCATTCACCTACTACTCAGATGCACTGCTCTATGGTCGGCACCATCTTGGATCCGCATCTCTTATATTTTCTAATGAGAGACAGAAAGGAAGTGTATCTGGATGGGATGGGAGGAGAGGAGGAACTAAGAGGAATAGAGGGAGAGGAAACTAATCAGGATGTATTGTATGAGAATATAATCTGATTTCTATAAAAATTTCATTAGATTTGAAAATAAAAGCAAGCATTTTGAGGAATAAAATTACATAATCTCCCAAGACTTGTGTATTATACTCTGGTTTATCGACAGATCATATCAATATGTTGCCTTTTACAAAGCTTCAACACAGTGAAACAATCAGCAAGGTGAAAAGAGAGATTGTATAATGAGAAGAAAATTTAGAGGATGAGCATTGGTATTCAAATCTCAAACACCAACGATTGAATCATCCAATGAGCACATTGGCAAATGAACTGAACATCCATTCTAAGGAAAAATTCATGTGACCAAAAACTACTTTAAAAATTTTTAACATCATTAACCACTTGAGACATACCAATGAAAATAACATTGGAATCCTACCTCACTCCACTCAAAATTGTGATACTAGGGAAAACAAACAATCATGAATATTGGCAAGGATGCAGTCCTTATTCATGCTGGAGAGATGTGAAGTAGTCTACTCATGATGAAAATCAGGAGTTTAGAATTTACTTCAAGAAAAATAAAAATACTTTCATGATTGGACTACAGCTAGCTCATGGGAAATATACCAAAAGAAGCAAAGTGAGCTTACTATACTTGCATTTACTGCTGCATTATTTAAAGCAGTAAAGTTATAAGCAGTTAGCTGCCTGTAAATGAGCTGTGTGCAAAATGTGACTGTGGAATTTTATTAAGGGATAAAGAAAAATATGATGTTTGCTGGAAAGTGAATGAAAATAAAGAGAATGATGTTAAGAGAAACAAGCTAGTCTGAAGAAGAGAAGTCTCTTGCATGTGTCCAATCGAAGGAAGAGGAAAAGAGCATGAAAAATGAAAGGAATGGGTTCATTTTTAGGAATGTGGGAAGGAAAAGAGGGTTAAGAAGAAAACAGAAGTGTAATACAGGGGTGAATATGATTAAAATTGTTATATGCACATATGAAAATGTTATAGAAATCTCTTTATTTTATGTAATGAATATCCTCAATTAAGAAAATAAGTATAGATAAACAGAGCACAAAAAAAAAGGAAAGAGGAAAAAAAAAAGGGCTCTGAATGTACATCAAAGCCCCCATGGGACACAGTTTGCTTGTCACTAGAGGGCCCTATTATGCCATCACCCTTTGAATGACTTCCTTCTTCAGAAGGCAGGGACACAGCCAGCTGACTCATGTGTCATTCAAGCCTATGACCACCTGACTTGCCCCACTGCATTGTCTATTGTCCTTTAGATTGGGCTGGGATTCATTAGGTGGAAAAGGGCCGTAGATGCTTCAAGTGTCGATCTCTTGCTATCAGAGCAAAGGAGGAATTCTAGAGAACACTGCCCAACATATCCAACCAGGTCACAGTGTGCTTTTGAGCTCTTGAACTGAAATAAAAGGGAGTGTTGGAGATCTCAAACATTCCTGGGCTAACTGTAAGTCATCATCGCTGGTCTCAGCTAGGTCTTGGTAGGCCTTAGGAATAGGGTCATGGGAGACATGTGCTACAAAGCATGGGGCAAGGTTGAGTCTAGCCTTGTTCCTGAGTGCAGCTGTTGAGGTCAGGACATACAGGATATGGTGACCTGAATAAAAATGGGAAAAGCCTTATGCAGTGATGGTAGAAGGCCAGGACTGAACACTTTGATATATGGTTAAAATTAATCATGTGCCAAATGGAAACAAATGAGCAGCAACAGAAAAGAAACCAAACACAAACAAACAAAGGTGAGTTCAATTTCACTGACTCACACAAATTTAAATCTAAATTTCTGTGAAATCTAAAATTACCTGGAGTTTAAAATTGTTGATCCAAGTGGAGAAAACCACACAGGACCTCCTTGTCTAGAACTCGGTCTGAGAACTGATTCAGTAACATATTGGTAAAGTATAACTCTTGCTTTCAGAATACTTGTTTAAGAATACATGTTATGGATGTTTCATATAATACAAAAGCTTTATGTTTAGAATTAGTCCTTCTACTTGACACTTTATTATGCATGTTAAAATATTCCAAAATTTAAAAAGGAACTTGAAGTCTGCAGGACTTCTGGTGCCAAGTACTTTGAATAAGGCATACTCAGTAAACAAACATCAAAAAGGTCGCCAACAGACTTTCAGAGAGACTAGAATAGTCCGAGTCACAGCAAAAGAAAGCACATGGCTAAGCCAGAAAATGGAGACTGGTTTTGGCAAAGATCTGAATATAAGCCAGAGGCATGGTAAACTTTCCTCTTGCAGCCTGGGTAGATTACCAGCTGGGTTTAAACTCAGGTGTAGCAGAAGCAGAATTCTCATTGAAGAGTTAAATGAGCCAAAGTAAAAGGTCATCAATTGTAATTCCTTACAGATAACTCAGAGAGTTACTAAGAGACAAGTCATTTGAAGAACTATTTCTTTGCAGTTAGGATAACACAACTGATGTCTCTTGGTATCCTAAAATGTTAAAATTTTATATATTTAGAGTTCTTTGAGCTTTCCAGATTTGGGGAGAAAATAATCCACTGAAGTTTTAATTTATTCATAAGAAATTGGAATTGTTCCTGGGAATACACAATGAAGCAGGTGCTAGTTTGATTGATGGGCCTCTGGAAGGAAGTTCTGCAGGAAACATGCAGGCAACGTTCCCGTGAGCTCTGTGTCTTCTCGGGGCAAAGTGTGAAGGCGTGTCCTTTACAGCTGGCTAGAGGGTGATTCAGTACTGACCTGTGGTCTGTAGCTGCAAGAGGTTTATGATGTCCACATATTCTCTTGCCTTCATAAGTTGAAGATTAACAGGTTTTATTGGTACTGTCATTGTTGCTGTTTCTCCTGGCCATTTGTTGGTTGCTGAATTTATTTGGGAGGAAATTTGCACATGAGTTCATGGTAGGGAATCTTTCCATGCAGTATGTAGTTGCTTGGAGGGTGGAGTGTAAATGTAGGAAAGGTCATGCTCACCTCAATCGCTAGAAATAGAAATCTCTTTGAAAAATAAAATAAAATTAACCTAATAGTGCTTTGACATATAGACCAGAGAAATGTTGCTTTTATGAAGTAATTTTCAAAGTGTTGTGTCTTCTGTTTTCTGGACAGATTGTGTAGAACTCACTTCTTTGTTCTTGTTAAGATGTATATTGTGGATGCTCAGTCCATGGTTACATGGTTACATTACTGACACTTGAGAGAAACGTGTTTCCAAAAGGCAGAATCTCTAAGAGAATAACGGAATGGTTAGCGCTTTCACCATCACCTACCATTCAGGACAGCTTCTGTGTCCCTGAATCTCACATGCCCCTTTCCATGTATCCCTGAAGGACAGACACAAAATGATAGTGGAGATGTGAAACCTAAATCTTGCTCTGTGAGACCCAAGTCAAGAGCCAAAGTTTCCAGCTAATGCAATCTCTAAAGGTGTGTATAAATGGTATAAACAAGGAGAGGGCATTTGAGCAGTTCCTCTCAGCAGCTATTTAGCAGGTACTAAGCAAGTACCTAGGAAGTACTTAGCAAGTCTCCTAGTTCTTAAATGGAATAGGTGATATATTTACAGGAGAAAAAAAATGGTGCTCTGAATCTCTGTCTCCAAGATTACTCTACTCGGCTGGGTGAGCTTTGACTGGGTCTTCTGGAAACTACATGACTTTCAAGAAGTCTAGGATCAAGATATGTGGACTATACAAGGAAGATGCAGTTCATTGTATGATTGATTTACAAGATGTTGCTTTTCCATAACGGGGAGGGTGTAAAAGGAAAATACACAGGGCAACCATGAACCTAGCTTTATAATGATGTCAGAGACCTGACAAAGATCTGGATGCCCTGACAATAGTATGGAGGTACATGATTGATTGGACTAGCTAAAGGTGACTGATGGTTCATGAAGAGGATTAAAGCGCTAATATTATCAAGAAAACAAAGGGCTGAGGAGAAAGTCAGTGTAGTGTCTCTTTGTTTCCTACAACTTCATTTTAGCCTGGTTTTGTTTTATACATTGTTTTGGGCCATTTTATTAAGCCCATGGATCCCTTAGACAGGTATATAGCAAGGTGCAATAAAAGGAGAAAGAGTATTTGCTACACAATTGAGAGAGAGAAGAAAAAGATTGGCTGCTGTGGAAAGGTAACCTCAGTTCTGTGTGTGTGTGTGTATGTATATATATATGTATATATACATACACACACACACACACACACACACACATATATATGCCTGCTCTGTCATACTCACCTCAGTTCTCACGAGTGGGGATTATGGGAAATAGACATCTAAATGGGAGGTTCAGAAAAAAGTATGGGAACCCTACCTGGTGTGCTAAAAAGATCCATGAGCATGTGGGTCAAGAGAGAGGTGGGAGATGTTTCTGAACTATAGAACCCTAGAATCAAACAGCCTAGTGGTGAATGTTTAGCCTGTAGTACATTACTCCTTAACCACTCTGTTCACTTTTCATTCTTAATATAAGAGCAAGAGTCAGACCTCATGTGCCATGTTCAGGGTTGGATGGAGTAACTTAAAGTGTAGGATACTCAGCCTGGTACACAGTAAACACATAGTAAGTGATGGATATTATTTTATTATGTATTATTGTCACTAAGAAGTTTCATGATGCAACGGCAGGATAAGTGGATCTATGTGGCTGCACCATTGACAACAGACAGCAGAGGGTGGAACAAGGAAAGAAACCACACGTTGGCTCCCAGAGCTTTGGATTTATGTCTTAGCTGTAACATTTTACAGTTGAATTTCACTGAAAAAATTCCACTAGACAATTCTATATTTCAGTTTCCATGTCTGTGAAATAAAGAAAATTGTTCTAGACCCTTAGATAAATGGAAAACTGTATTGAAACATCAACACACTGAACTACCATATGTGAACCATGTCTTGTTATTTATAATAGATCGTTCCTATACTTTGTACAGCTGACTCCTGTGCTTTTAGTCTCTGAAAGTCAACCCCAGTGTGCTGTTGTGTGCTCACCAGTCATGAAGATATGAGCTGACTACTGCTTCTGAATTGATTGTTTTGATGACCCCTAATGAATTTATTGTTCACTTCCTACTTTCTGCAGGAGAGATCATTCTGGATCACATTCTGGATCACTTCACCATTCTTATTCCCTGTGTCTGTGGTATTGGAGTGACTTGGGGGACACAGTTTCACCGCTTAAGAAGCAGGCTTTTCACTTAGAAAGAAGTTTCAGATGGCTTAGGAAACTAGGAACAAAGGCGGCTGTGCCTTGACTGCAATAGGCTGGCCTCAGGCCTCTGCTGGTTGATACATTCTCTTCAAGTAGACAGGTCTGTGTGAGGCCCCGGGAAATAGAACAGAAACAGAGAAATCCTTTTAGCCTAGGGGAAGAACTGCACTTGTAGATTGAGAGTCTGTCTACTGTTCAGGTAATATCTGGCCAGCTAAGTTGTACCTGTTCTTGAAGGCCCTCAGTCAGTTCCCCAGAGGCAGATCTACAGGGATTCATCTGTCACAACCTGCATCTGGCATCTTGAAGTGACTATAAAGTACAGAAACTACTTTCAATACATATATCCAGCGCCCAAGGACTGCGAATGGTCATAACCATAAAAACAGATGTTATTAGGGACTAGTATTCAGTCCTCTGCTGCTCTGCCCATTACTCTGTGGTTCTCATCATGCAGAATACTGGATATTCTTTTGGCACGGCTCCAGACACAATTACACATTGCAGCCAAAACCAGACCTCTTACATTCGGTTGCCAAATTGTATTGTTCAATGTTATCAACCATGTAATTTACTTTTTCAGAAGAAAATAACATAAAATGTATTATGTCTGTTGAATCCCTGAACCATGTGTTCTTACACAGCTGCTCTCAAGGTGGGGACAGGTATCGTGGGGATAATCCCTGGGTTTTGGTTGTCATTCCAGTAAGCTTCACAGTGGAAATTTACACTCAGAATTGTTTAATTCCAAAGTCAATAAACTTTCCATTAAGGCAAAGTGATTGTTTCCAAAAATTCAATCCATCTTTAAATGGCCAAAAATATCAGAAAAATGTGCTGTGGGGGATATTTACAAGTGTTTAATGAAGGTAGAATCAAGTTTTTATTTAAGAACTAAGCCAAGTCTATCAGAATAAATTTATATACTGACATAATGTATAAATAAATGTAAAGAGAGTCTGATCATGTTTTTCAGCCACATGTTTCATGTTTATTTGGAAAAGAGTTTTGCTTCAACCTTCATCTATGGATTTTCATTTATGCATTCATTTCTCTCTTAAGCTCCATCCTCTCTGCAAAGCATTTATGGATATGTCCTTTTTTAAGGTTGTGTATAGTTGCTTGCATATTTCTTGGTTGGTCAAAAGGTATCTGATTGAGACTTCATTAGTTTTGTACATCAGCAGGCCAAGTGTGTGGTATACTCCCATATGATCTAGAGAAGCCGTTGAGTCCTCAAGCATGTTCTTAGTCACTTGCATGATGGCTGGCTAGCCTTCCTCCTCTACGACATATTGACCACCTCGTTCATCATTCATAATAGAAGGTCAGGCTTGATGAAGAACTTCAAGATGATAGAAACTGTGCCCTAATGTGGGATTTCAAGACCCCAATAGGTAGTGTAACCAGACTCATGCAAATGGGTATGCAGAAAAGTGTGCAATGCTTATGTCAGAGTGTGCTCTACAGATACTGATTCACTACATTTCATATTTTAATCACCTACTTTGTGCCTCATATGCACACACGGGCCAGTTGAAGTATCAGTTCAGATAAAGTAGTCTAAAAGAACATGTGTATCTAGTCCTGTAGTTACTCTGTGCTTTTTCTCAGAATCACTTAGATAGATTTTAAAGTTCCGTAAGCAGTCTCTTGAGCACTGAGTTCCTTCTCTGATCATTAAACTCCGGGGCTTTATAAGTCATCTCCCAGAGTTTCTTTAAAGGTTTAATGGTTTTAAAAATGATTATTCTTTAATCCAGCTCCTGACTTTGGGATAAAAAGCACACATGCTACACTGGAAAGACAATGAGTCCAGGGCATACATTTGACCCTTGTGTGAATTCCAGTTTGATAGCTTGGTAGATGTTTGATCCCATGAAAGTCATTATACTAGGGATGGTTAGTATTCATTGCCAACTTGACAAAACTTATTATCACTTGAGAAAAGTCTCAGTGGGGTCCTATCTAGACGAGTTTGTCCTGTGGGTATGACTGTGAAGGACTGCCTCCATTGCTTTAATTGGTGTGGGAAGACCCAGCCTGAAAGTATGCAGCATGAATCTCTGGTTTGGGGCCCTAAACTGTATAACAGTAGAGAAAACTAGGAGAGTTCATCATAGTCACTGTCCAGAGTAGAGAATTAAATGGATAGAATGTGGCTAGCTGCTTCAAACTCCTTATTTGATTCTCTGCTATGAATGTGAAATTGTGAGCTAAATAAACTCTAAGTTGTTTTTTTATTGTACTTTGTAACAGCAGCATAAATGAAACTCCTAACTACACACAGACTAAAATGTATGTCATCGAGATGATTATACAGTGTATACGCATATATGTGAACATATATGCAAATATGTACATGCATTAACATATTAAGAGGATTGCCTTTCCTAATCTCTCTTTCTATCTGTCTGTCTCTCTCTCTTTTCTGTCAGTCTGTCTGTCTCTCTCTCTCACATGCACACACCTATATATATATATTCTACACACACACCTGCACACATATTACATAGTCCTAGTTACTTTTCACATCTCCATAACAAAGGTCAAAAGATTTATTTGGGCTTCTGATGCCAAAGGAATTTTAACCCAATATGTCAGAGATGACAGGAACACTGGCAGGAGCAGGAAGTCAAGCTTTGTTCTTGTGACACCAGAGAGGAGGTAGGGTAGATTAGAGCAGAGCAAGGGCTGGGTATACCTTCAAAGACCCACCCCTAGTGACCTATGTTGACTAGCTGTCCTGGATATTCATGTTAACTTGACACAAAGTGTAGTCACCTGAGAGAGAGAGCCCCAACTGAAAAAATGCCTCCAGAAGATTGGCCAGGACATTTTCTCAATTAGTGATAAATGAAGGAGGGCCAGTGTATGGTGTGGAGTGCCATCCCTGGGCTGGTGGTCCTGGGTTCTGTAAGAAAGTAGGATGAGTAAGCCATGAGGAGCAGGTCAGTAAGCAGCTTTCCTCCATGGCTTTTGATTCATCTCCTGCGTCCAGGTTCCTGGCCTGCTTGATTTCCTATCTTGACTTCCTTCTGTGATGAACAGTGATATAGAAGTGTAAGCCAAATGAACCCTTTCCTTCCCATGCAGCTTTTGGTCATGGTGTTTCATTGCAGCAATAGGAACCCTAACAAAGACACTAGCCAAGCCTCAACACATAACGACTTGACAACATTTCAAAATAATGTCACAAGCTGGAGATCAGGCATTCAGATCATGAGCTTGTGAGGGACATTTCATAATCCATAAGGAAAGGGAGGAGGAAGAGGGGGGGAGAATATAGTGAATATGGACATGTTGATGCATGAATCAACTAAAAAATTTCATTTTCTGTTGTTTAAGTTTTTTTTAATTTTTTAAGTTTCACAAATGTGTATGATATATTTTAGGTTTCCTTCAGAACAGAAAATTTCCTCAGTATGTCAACTAAGGGCTTTTTTTTTTTTTATGAAAGAAGAGATAGTTGTGCCATGGTCTTCATACCAGGAAGAGACGTTCACCCTAGGACACCTCCTACTGTTCAGAACCACTCTCCCACTCCATCTTCTCCATGGAATCCTCTGACCATCTCGGAGTAGCTTATGAGAACAAAATCGCATTTCATGGTGCTCTATAGCACATCGAGTAGAACAAGAGAAGCAGTGAGAATCTTAGGTTGTCTTAGACACGCCAGTCTCTACTCAACAACACCTTTAAAGAATATATTCCAGATATATTCCTTTTAGAGTAGATGTTACTTTTTAGTAATAGAATAATTTTATTTCCATATTTTATTTTAAAAGGTTACTCTCTATAACCCAAACTGTCTTTGGATTTGCAATCCACTTGCTTCAGTCTCCCAGTGCTGGCATTATCAATATGATTCTGATTTATTTTTACTTAAAATGTCTATTCTTTTAATTCTGTGTTTGATTTAGTATACCCCCAAATCTCAACACATGCCACCCAGAGCACAAGGTCCTTCCAGTGTCGAATCCATGTTCACTGGAAGACATTTATACCAACCTTTATAGTTGAGTTTCATCTCCCTATCCAATCTGAGCGGACATGCACTTGACTTCTTATCACAAGGTCCTTTCAGTGTGGAATCCATCTTTGCTGGAAGACATTTATACCAACTTTATAGTTGAGTTTCATCTCCCTGTCCAATCTGAGCAGACCTGCACTTGACTTCTTATCTTTAACAACAAAAGTAACAATAAATGTAAGGACTGGGGACTTAGCTCAGTCAGTGGAACACTTGTCTAGAAAACACAAACTCCTGGGGTTGAGCCCCCCATTCCTCACAAACTGAGTATGATGATCCACACTGTAATCAAGCACTCTCAAAGTAGAGATGAGGGAAACAGAGAGTGTATGTTATCCTAACTTACATGGCAAGTTTCAGGTACACATGGATTTCATGAAAGTCAAAACAAACAATCACATGAAATTTCCTTATTTTTCATCAGTCTCCTTTCATTGTCTCTTCCCTAGGTCCTATTAATTTTAAGGGAGTAACTGAGTTTAAATTGTTTTCTAGCTTGCTCTCCAACCCCCCCCCCATTTCTGCTTTTTAAAATAGATGTTTAAAGTGTCATTTTTCATATTTTTATCTATAAGTATTAACTACTAGGATTCATTTTAATGTGACTCAAAATTCTCGGAAGCCATGCTTTCATAAACCATAACCTAAGTGACCAGAGGCCCTCATGTATGTTATAGTCTGCATGGGTGATCATGTCATGGTTCTTGGGAAAGACAGTCAGGTGACCAGAGAGCAAATTAAATCTATCTCACTAAAATCCATGTATTGGAAAAGAAGAAAGATGGGAAATACAGAAATTAGATGAAACAACAGAATGGCTACCACAGTATATAATAGATAACATGTTAAGGGGAAAATAAAGGAACTCTGTCAGTTTTGTATAGAAAAATTTTTCTTCTCTGAGGTGAATTATATTTTCTTCTGCCCTATCTATCATGGTGTGAGATGATATGCAGGATCCCAAATGACAGGACTAGACTATGAGCTTCTCACATCCTGGGTACCAATCAGGTGAAGTATTGGACACAACCACCAGCTATTTCTGCACAGCTTTTAGCGTTTAGGTTGAAGCTAAGGTTTTTGGTCCTTGAAGGTTTTTGATGTTCTTTGATGACTGGAAAAAGGACGACTGGGACAGAGTCTGTGGCCTTACCCCTGCAGGAATTCCATGAGATGTTTTCATAAATGGAGAGTGTGAACTCATCGTTTCTATTACATTCTTCATGGATGAAGTTGTGTAGTTAGTGAAGTGCAATTATATTTTTTTGTGTTATTTGGCATCTGAAGGAACAAACACACTTGTTATTCATCAAATATGACAGTATGAAACAGAATTATTAAAGAAAGGAGCTCAAGAAAGGAAGTACGCAAGTGTTAACAATTCAATTGGGAAATTATTTTATTTTAAATATATTTATTCCAATGAAACTCCTATGCCATGCATGTGTCCATGGTTTTCATTTCATATATACAATGCAATATGTTTTAGTACATTAGGAAAGGCATCTCCAGCATTTCAGTTAATTTAGACCATTTTGCTCATGTTCCCCAAAGAAACCATGTAGAAATTAGCTACTAATCCCCAGTACTTTAACCCACTCTAGCTCTGGGCAATGGTCAGTCTACTTACTCTGTTTATAGATTCACCCATATTTACACGTTTCATGCAACTCAAATAATAAAACATGTTCTCCATTATAACTGTAACTGGATTGTTTTTCACTGCATTTTTTAAAAGGTTCGTTTATGTTGTTAGAAGTGTTAGTACTTCATTGCTTTATTTCCAAATAATATTCCACTGTGTGGATATACTTAGACATTTTATTTGTTCATTCTTCAGTTTTGAGCATTTGGATCACTGAAACATGTTGTTTGTTATGAATAATGCTGCTGTAAATATTGCATGTGAGTTTTTGGGTGGCCATATGTTTAGAATTTTCTTAGGTGTGTGTTTAACAGTACAATGTGTGTAAAACTGTCAGATGATCTTTCACAGTGGCTACATCACTTTTATGTAGTTTCTTTTTTCTTTTATTTTTGAGATAATAATATAATTACATCACTTTTGCTTTCCTTTGTTCCCTTCAAACCCTCCCACATACCCCTTCTACTCTCTTTCAAATCCATAATCTCATTTTCATTAATTATTGTTACATGCATATATATATGTATACACATAAATATTTTTAGATATATATGAAGATACATATTCATATATATATATATATATATACACACATATATATATTCACACTTCCAATATCTGAGTTAAGTGTTGCCTTCAATAAAAATCATCACAACTTATTAATTCTATAGTTACCATTAAAGAATATTTACTAGAGCAATTCCAAGTTTTCTAAGATATCACCAGACTGAACTCCATAGTGCTTGTACAAGTTTGCACTCCCACCAGCAATGAGGAGTGTTCCCTTTCTCCATAGCCTCTCCAGCATGTGTTGTCATTTGAGTTTTTGATCTTAGCCATTCTGACAGGTGTGAGATGGAATGTCAGGGTCATCTTGAGTTGCATTTCTCTGATGATTAAGGATGTTAAACATTTTTTCAAGTATCTCTCGGCCGTTAGAGAGTACTCCTTTCTAAATTCTTGGTTTAGCTCTGTTACCCATTTTTTTTTTTGATTGGATTATTTGGTTTCAGGAATTTAATTTCTTGAGTTCTTTATAAATTATGGATATTAGCCCTCTGTCAGATGTGGGTTGGTAAAGTTCTTTTCTCAGTCTGTAGGTTGTCCTTTTGTTCGAATGACAGTTTCCTTGGCCTTACAGAAGCTCTTCAGTTTCATGAGGTCCCATTTATTGATTGTCGATCTTAGAGCCAGAGCTATTGGCGTTCTGTTCATGAAGTTGTCACCTGTGCCAATGAGTTTGAAGCTTTTTCTCACTTTCTCTTCTATTACATTTAGTGTGTCGGTTTTATGTTCAAGTCTTTGATCCACTTGGACTTAAGTTTATGCAAGGTGATAAGTATGGGTCTAATTTCATTCTTTTATATGTCGACATCTAGTTAGATGAGCACCATTTACTGAAGATGCTGTCCTTTTTCCACTATATGATTTTGACTTCTTTGTCAAAAATTAAGTGACCTTAGGTGTATGGGTTTATTTCTGGGTCTTCAATTTGATTCCATTGATCAACTGGTCTGTTTCTATACCAGTTCCATGCTGTTCTTATTACTATTGCTCTGTAGTACAGCTTGAAAACAGGGATGGTAATACCTCCAGTTTTTTATTTTATTGTAGAGGATTGATTTAGCTATTCTGGGTTTTGTTGTTATTCCATATGAAGTTGAGAATTGTTCTTTCAAGGTTTGTAAAGAATTGTGTTGGTATTTTGATAGGAGTTGCAATGAATCTGGCTATCTCAAGACCCAGCCATACACTTCAGGGTATATATCCAAATGATTCCTCACCAGTCCACAAGGACACCTCCTCATCTATGTTCATAGCATCTTTATGTGTAATAGGTAGAAACTGGAAACAGCCCAGTTGTCCTTCAACCAACAAATGGATAAAAAAATAAACTGTGCTACATTTACACAATGGAATATTACTCAGCCATCAGAAACAATGAAATCATGCAATTCACAGCCAAATGGATGGAACTAGAAAAGCTCATCCTGAGGGAGCTAAACCAGACTCAGAAAGATGCACATGGCATCTATTCACTTATAATTGGATTTTAGCTATGTAGTACAGGATAACTATCTTACAACCAACACACCAAAAGGAACAGGAACATAGACCTTGTTACCTGTTAGTGGAACAATTTGTCTTAATCGAGTTGCCATATAGGCCCCCAGTGCAAGAGGAAGCTCTTAACACACATATGAACTGAGGGGGGTGATATGTAGGGGCAACTCACTCTGGAGTAGTAGGATAGGTGGGAGAGGGGGGAGAGAGTGGGAGGATGGGACTGGGAGGAGTGTAGGGAGGAGACTGTGATGGAGATGTAACTTGAAGTAATAAATAAATAAGCAAACAAACCAACAAAAAATACTTACTAAACAACCAAGCTATATTTCAAACTCTATTAGGAATTTGTTAAAGTATTCCTCAAATGTTTCTGTGCTGGAGTAGAATTATCCTACAAATAGAATTAGTGATAATTAGCACATCTTTGTTAGAGCATGGCCATATCTTCAAGGGACTGTTTATGGACAGAAAGAGAAGCAGACTAAATGAAGCATATTGTGTGGGTCCAGCAATAGCCAGAGTAGCAGATTTGATGATGAGAACACCAAAGCCTGACACATTTAGCAGAATAAATTTTAAATTACTATGAGTCACTGATACTTTTTAATATGCATATTACTTAAATATCTACACTGTTATAATGTTTTACCACCCCAAACCAAGCAAGAAAATACTATATAAACTAGGTTACTGTCAACACCCACTAGCAGATTAAAAACATTAGCAACTTTATAGGAAATGCTAAGGCATGGTCTCTATCCAGAAGTGAATTTCTTGAACTTTATTGTTCACAAGAGGCAGTTGGAGGTGGTTCTTAGTTATCTAAATTCCTAACAAGCTCCAAGTAGTGTGTTAAGTGGCTCTGAATAACACAATTAGATTGAGTAGCTCAAGGTTATGATCCACAGCCAATGCTCCTTAGGTGACCCCAGCATTACAATTGATTTAAGAACATCTGACCTAGTTTGCTGGGTGTGCAGAGGCACTTGGAATATGCCAGTTATCTCATATGTGCATTATAGAGGATGCTCATCTCATTTTTTGGCATCCTTAGCATATATAGAATGTCTAAGACACAGTCTAGTATTTGTCAATTAAATGAAATTAAGCCTAGCTAACTCTGTCTGTTTCGATTATAATGATAGGAAAGCCTTGAAAAATTGGATAATTCATCAGAATCAGGTAGCTAATGCACTGGAAGACTGAAATTTGACCTAGAGTTATCTTAAGAGATCATAATTTTAACACCCCATCATTGTTTGTTTTACTTGGTAACTACATTCCACTTTAGATCTATAATTGATATACTGCCTTTGGTTGTAAACACATCCTGGGCAACCATACAGTTATGATCGCCTCTGGGATACTGTAAACTAAGATTCTGTGCTTTCAGAGGATTGTAACCCTATGGAGCTCAGTGGTTCCCTGCCTCATCCTGTGTCTAATAGTCTTGCTGCACTGGCAACCAGCCCCACAATTCTGCATCCGAACACTCATCTCTCTATTTTCCTTGAGAGCAAACTGTTCAGAAACCTGAGCACACAATAATCAGATAATTATGTATGGCAAATACAAATGGCCATTTGGCACCCATATTGTGAAGGAAAAGGCTAATCATAGAGAGGATATTCTCTATGAGGAAGGAAAATAATATAATCAGAAAAGATATGAAACAAAATCAAGGTGATTAGAATGGTGCTGAATCATGGCAAACAAGAATGAGTAAACAGACAAAATCTTTCTGTGCTATGAACTCCACTTCATCTCTATCTCCTCACACATGCACACACATATACACAGAGAGAGGGAGAAGAGAGAGAGAGGGAGAGGGAGAGAGAGAGAGAGAGAGAGAGAGAGAGAGAGAGAGAGAGAGAGAGGCTGATGTATGGAATTTTACTATCAGTCAACTTAGAAATGTCCAGGCCATACAGGCTAACATTTTAATTTTGGTATCCCAACATTTTTCCCGAATGAAGGGTTAGTTATTAAAAAGCAACAGGTGGATTGAGAAGAAAATGTTGCTTGTTGATTTAACTGATAGCACCTGTAGAAGTCTCTGAGAAGGGGAGCCAAATACCAAATCTTCTGGTTATCTACCACTTCCAGACTACAGGAGAATTGACTTGCAGGTGGACTCTTCCATCCCCACAGTTTCCCCTCTTCTATCACATAAAACCAGAATACCCCATGCCTTGTGCATACAGTCTCCACTCCTTGGAGAGACTGTGGTCATCCAGTAGTTCTGATTAAAAGAACAATTCTGCTTCTGGAGATGCCTGTCTGTTTCCTTTTCTTTCCAAATTGCCTCCATCAATCCTGGTCCAACACTGAATACCTTTTAGGTGATAATATGTTCTAGAATTAAAAAAAAAAACAACAAACCTTTCCTTTGGGGAGGGTAATACGGACTACATCAACACGTCATCTCTTCTTTTCATCAAGATTCAATTGTTTTTTTAAAAGTCTTTAATAAATGCACAGCCACAATTATTCACCTCAGTACTAAACTTCACTTCTTTCGTCATTGATTTGAAGTCATGCCCATCTTCAAAGCAATAGGACACCGACTCTGGGCAATTGCTCAACTTGGCTACAGCTTTGTGCCTTATTTTGAACAATTGGATATTAATGTGGGAGATGTGGCCAGTGGGTTAGAATTTACTTATAGGTTGGATTTGGTGTGCTTTGTGTGTTATTGCTATGAAAAAGCTGTCCATGGACTGATTGTCTCTCCCAGGAAAGTTTTGGGCATAGGAAACAGCATTCTTCTGAGTGCAGCCTAGAACAGTTCACACATGTGAGGGGATGAACAAATTATTATTATAATTACTGTTGAAGGCTGCTGAGATTTTATGGTCACTCTTTTTTTTTTACAATAATCTTGGTTCCTGAAGACACTTGGAAGACAGACTTACTTGTTAATAATTTAAAGTAGCTTTGGCACATGGAGGCGTTAGGGTGTCATGCTTCCCTTGCATTATTGTTTTTGTTTACAGGATAATTATTGTCCCTGTCCTCCATGCTCTTCCCCGTCATTAAATTGTATTAACAGTACTCTCCTCTATTAAGGTGGGTTTTTGGGTTAGCCAGTGGTGGGACAGTAGAGGGCAGGGAAGGGAGAAGAAAGGCATGTTTCCCTGCCTTGCTGCAGTGGTGTTTTCTTTAACTCTAGTTCCTGTGATGTGGGCCTCTGTTCACACACTCTCAGCTTTTCCTACATGGATAACATTGCTCTTTGCTTTTACTCCTTTAGGGAAGGTAAGAATTTAAGATTGGCATGTATATGGTATGGTGTGTGTATGTTTGTGTGATAGTTTTTCATTAATTAATTAATTTTTTCAAGTTACATCTCAATCAAAGTCCCCCTCCTCCTCCCCTCCAGGTCCTACCCTCTCTCCTTCCCTCATCCTGGTCTCCAACCTCAACTTCTCCTCAGATGAGGAGCCCCCACATATCAAACCCACTCAGTTCATCAGTCACATGAGGGCTAAGAGCTTCCTCTTGTACTGGGGTTTGATATGGCCGCCCAACTAGGGTAAAGTGTTCCAATAACAAGCAATAGGGTCCATGACTCGCTGCTAGGTGGAGGCTTTCATTAATAGTTATGCTAGGTTCCAATCTGTTTGGATTTATGAGTTGTAGGATAGTTGTTCTGTTAATATCCACTTATAGTAAAGTACATACCATATATATCTTTCTGGGTCTGAGTTAGTTCACTTAGGATGAGATTTTCTTTCTTTCTTTTTAAAAATTCATTTATTTATTGCTTCAGGTTACATCTCCATCATAGTGTCCTCTTTCGACCCTTCCCAGTCCTGCCCTCCCACCCTCTACCCCCTAACCCTTCCGTCCCAATCCTTTGGAGTGGAGTGTCCCTACATAACAGTCCCCTGCCCCAGCTCAGCAGTCATGTGAGGGCCAAGAGCCTCCTCATACACTAAGGGCCTACAAGGCAGCACCACTAGGGCAAAGTGTCTCATTGACAGGAGGAAAAAGTCTATGTTCCTGTTCCCTTTGGTGCATTGGTTGTAGTGTAGATATCATGTACTATATAGCTAAAATCCGACTATAAGTGAAGAGATGCCATGTGTATTCTTCTGAATCTGGGTTAGCTCACTCAGAATGAGCTTTTCTAGTTCCATCCATCTGGCTTAAAATTGCATAATTTCCTTGTTTCTGATAGCTGAGTGGTATTCCATTGTGTAGATGTACCATAGTTTTTAATCCATTCTTCGGTTGAGGGAGAGCTGGGTTGTTTCCAGTTTCCAGCTATTACAAATAAGGCTGCTATGAGCATAGATGAGGTAACTTCCTTGTGATTCAGTGAGGAGTCATTTGGATGTATACCCAGAAGTGGTATGGCTGGGTCCTGAGGCAGAGCTATTCCAAGTTTTTTAAGATATCACCAGACTGACCTCCATAGTGGTTGCACAAGCCTGCACTCCCACCAGCAATGGAGGAGGGTTCCCCTTTCTCCACACCCTCGCCAGCATGTGCTGTCATTTGAGCTTTTCATCTTAGACATTCTGACAGGTATGAGATGGAATCTTAGAGTCTTCTTGAGTTGCATTTCTCTGATGATTAAGGATGTTGAGCATTTCTTCAAGTGTCTCTCAGCCATTACGGATTCCTCCTTTGTGAATTCTCTATTTAGCTCTGTCCCCCATTTTTTGATTGGATTATTTGGTTTCTTGGCATTTAATTTCTTGAGTTCTTTGTAAATTTTGGATATTAGCCCTTTGTCAGATGTGGGTTGGTAAAGATTTTTTCCCAATCTGTAGGCTGCCGTTTTGTTCAAATGACATTGTCTTTTGCCTTACAGAAGATTTTAAGTTTCATGAGGTCCCATTTATTGATTGTTGGTCTTAAGTCCTGAGTTGTTGGTGTTCTGTTTAGGAAGTTGTCACCTGTGCTCACTAGATGCAGAAAAAGCATGTGACAAAATCCAACACCCCTTCATGCTAAAAGTTCTGGAGAGAAAGGGCATACAAGGATCATATCTGGAAATAATAAAGGCAATATACAGCAAGTCAGTAGCAAAAATCAAAGTTAATGGAGAGAAACTTGAAGCATTTCCTCTAAACTCAAAGACAAGACAAGGATGCCCACTTTCGCCATATCTCTTCAACATAGTACTTGAAATTCTTGCTAGAGCAATGAGACAACTAAAGGAGATCAAGGGGATACAAATTGGAAACGAAGAAGTCAAATTATCCCTATTTGCAGACGATAAGATAGTATACATAAGTGACCCCAAAAATTCCACCAGAGAACTTTTACAGCTGATAAACACCTTCAGCAAAGTGGCTGGATACAAAATTGATTCAAAAAAATCAGAAGCCCTTCTTTATACAACAAATAAGTGGGCTGAGAAAGAAATTAGGGAAACAACTCCCTTCACAATAGCCACAAACAATATAAAATCCCTGGGGGTAACTCTAACCAAGCAAGTAAAGGACCTGTACAACAGGAACTTCAAGTCCTTGAAGAAAGAAATTGAAGAGGCCATCAGAAGATGGGAAGATCTTCCCTGTTCATGGATAGGTAGGATCAACATAATAAAAAATGGCCATCCTACCAAAAGCAATATACAGATTCAATGCAATTCCTATCAAAATACCAACACAATTCTTTATAGACCTGGAAAAAGCTATTCTCAATTTCATATGGAACAACAAAAAACCTAGAATAGCTAAATCAATCCTGTACAATAAAAAAAAAACATCTGGAGGTATCACCATCCCAGAGCAATAATAATAAAAACAGCATGGTACTGGTATAGAAACAGACCAATGGATCAATGGAATGGAATTGAAGACCCAGAAATGGACCCACACACCTATGGTCACCTAATCTTTGACAAAGAAGTCAAATCTGCACAATGGAAAAAGGACAGCATCTTCAACAAATGGTGCTGGTCCAACTGGATGTCCATTTGTAAAAGATTGAAATTAGACCCATACTTATCACCTTGTACAAAACTTAAGTCCAAGTGGATCATTGACCTTAACATAAGCCTGGTCACACTAAATCTACTAGAAGAGAAAGTGGAAAAACCCTCGAAATCATTGGCACAGGTGACAACTTCCTGAACAGGATGTGATTTTCTAGATCTACCCATTTATTTGCACATTGCATAATTTCCTTTTTTTCTGATAGCTGAGTAGCATTCCATTGTGTAAATGTACCTCAGTTGTTTGTTTTTCTGTATTTTTTTTTATCCATCCTTCAATTGAAGGACATCTGGGTTGTTTCCAGTTTCAGGCTATTACAAATAAAGCTGCTATGAACATTGTTGAGGCAATGTCCTTGTGGTTTGGTGGAGTATCTTTTGGTTATATGCCAAGGAGCAGTGTTAGGACCCGGTCTTGAGGTAGAACTATTCCGAATTTTCTAAGATATCACCATATTGATTCCCAAAGTGTCTGTACAGGTTTGCACACATACCAGCAATGGGGGAGTGTTCTTCTTTCTCCACATCCTTGTGACAGCATGTGCTATCTCTTGAGTCTTTGATCTTAGCCATTCTGATGTGTGTGAGATAAAATCTCAGTCATCTTGAGTTGCATTTCCCTGATGACCAATGATGTTGAGCATTTCTTCAAGTGGCTCTTGGCCTTTAGATGTTCCTCTTTTGTGAATTCTCAGTTTACTTCTGTACCCCATTTTTTGATTGGTTTATTTGGTTTGTTGATTTTTAGTTTCTTGTGTTCTTTATATATTTTGGATATTAGCCCTCTGTCAGATGTGGGGTTGGTGAAGATCTTTTCTAATCTATAGGCAGTGTTTTGTTCTAATGACAGTGTCCTTTGCTTTACAGAAGCTTTTCAGTTTCATAAGGTCCCATTTATTGATTGTCTGTCTTAGAGCCTGAGCTATGGGTTCTATTCAGGAAGTTGTCACCTGTGCCAATGAGTTTGAGGCTTTTCCTCAATTTCTCTTCCATAAGATCATGTGTGTCTGGTTTTATGTTGAGGTCTTTGACCCACTTGGACTTAAATTTTGTGCAGGGTGATGAATACAGGTTATTTGCATTCTCCTACATGTTGACATCCAGTTATATCAACACCATTTATTGAAGATGCTTTCCTTTTTCCATTGTACAGTTTTGGCTGCTTTGTCAAAAATTAAGTGACAGTAGGTGTGTGGGTTTATTTCTGGGTCTTTGATTTGATCCCATTGATCAACTGGTCTGTTTCTATGCTAGTACCATGCTATTTTTATTACTATTGCTCTGTAGTACAGCTTGAAATCAGGGATGGTGATACCTCCCAATGTTCTTTTATTGTACATGATTGATTTAGCTATTCTGGGTTTTTTGTTTTTCCAAATGAAATTTGTAATTGCTCTTTCAAAGTCTGTAAAGAATTGTGTTAGTATTTAATTCAAGTTACATCTCATTCACATCTCCCTCCCTCTTCCCCTCCTGGTCCCACATTTGCATCCTCTACCCTCTCTCCTACCTATGCTGCTCCTCTGGTGTGGGGTGAGCCCACCTAACAGTCTCCCTCAGTTCATCAGTCACATGAGGGCTAGGAGTTTCCTTTTGCTCTGGGACCTGACATGGCAACCCATCTATGGTAAAGTATCCCACAACAAATTCATGACTGACTGTCCCATTGCTACTTGCTAAGGGATCTGTATGAGGATCCTCTATATTTGTTTAGGGGGGTCTAGGTCAAATATAAGCTTTTTATTTCCTTTTTTTTTTTTGGTTAGTGTTTCAGTCTCTGTAAGACTCTAGGTTAGTTGGTTCTGTTGATCTTCTTGTTTTGATCTTGACCCTCTGAGTCTCTCTATTCCTCCTTCCTCTCTTATATCGGACTTCCAAAACTCTACCTAGTGTTTGACTGTGTGTCTCAGCATCAGTTGAGATATGCTGCTGGGTGGGATTTCTTGTAGGATAGTTATGCTAGGTTCCTGTTCCTTTGGTTCTGTGAGTGCAGAGTAATTATCCTGTGCTATATGGCTAACATCCAATTATAAGTGAGTACATGCCATGTGTATCTTTCTTGCATACATATATGTATCGCGATCTTTGTTTTATTCTGTGAGCCCTTTATATAACTCAACACATAGTATGTTCATTGCAAAGATTTTAACTGTGATTTCTTTTGTCTAACTATTACCTATTTTCTGTTTGGACCATCCTCACACATCCTTTAGATTATATCTACTTCTATCAAGAGTTTTACAAAGACCACTAAAGTAATTACTAGAAAAATAATTACCAGTTATTTGTTTCTGTGCTTCACTATATATCATTACTTATTTTTCAAATCATACTGAAACAAATAATTCTACTTAGAATTCATAATCGAGATTAGTTTGACCTTAATCAGTGAGTTTGGCAGTACAATTATTTTCCTACACAGAGCTGTGCAATTAAGGAATGGCATTTGTTTTTTTAATTACTATTACTCCTATGATTTGATGTAGAAATGAGGTAAATGAGCCTGGGTCACATAACTTAGTTTAAGTTTTTATCAAATTTATTTATAGTACATGTGCATGCATGCACATTTCATGGCACTTATGTGGAGGACAGAGGACAAATTGTGGACATTGTTTTTCTCCTTGAACCACATGGATTATGGGGGTTAAGCTTGAGTAGTCAGGTTTGGTGGCAAGCTCCTTTACCCACTCAGCCACACTGGTAACCTGCCATATATTTTTAAACTCCCATTATAAAATTTAGCATCTTAATCCTTTGAAAGTGAACATTGCTCCAGTGCTAAGTATATTTACATTGCTATAAAGCAGACTTCAGATCTTTTTTATCTCCAAGAACTGAAAATTTGCATATATTAAAAATAAAAATAACTTTCACTTTCTCCTCACTTGTAACAAAAATTCTACTTTCTGTTTCTCCTATTATTTATTCATATTTATTTATTTTAGATATATCAGAGCTAAGGGATGGGTTGGTCAGTAAAACTCTTTTCTTGCAAACATGAGAACCTTAGTACAATCCTAAAACCTCATGTAAAATAAACAGGCATGAGGAACTATGCTTATCACCCCAGTGCTGAGATGATGAAGATGATCCCTAGCTGCCTAGCCAAACTGGTGTGGTTTGTGAGTTCCTGGACAGTGAGAAACCATATCTCAAAGGAGGTGGATGATGTTACTGAGGATGGCAGTCACAGTCTTTTTCTAATTTCCACACATATGCACACATATGTTCATGTGCATGTATACTGACACACACATGAACATGTACAACATATGTACACATGTTCATAAAAAAGATATCTATACATGGAAATTTTTGTTTGAGTTCACTTGACCCATATAGCATGTCTTCCCCTTTAAAGAGATATCTGACAATTCATTGTGGCAACTGTGGCTAGCACCTCCATGTCATATTTGGAAAATATTGCATAAACATTTACTTATCATTAAACATCCACACACTCTGTATATTCTCAGGAGCTGTGAATTTAGGCATGGTAGGTGAATCCTATGGCCAGTGGAAAACAGTTGAAATAATATGGGACTTTGAGGATAAAACATGCGAATCTTGGTACTCAACTCCATGAATTGCCTTTCCAGGAAGAAGAATGTTGACACAGTAAACTATCATGTTCCAAGCAGCATGAATCACTGACTCACTGTCAATATAGTGAGGACTGCCTCACCACAGACTTCTTTTTTCAACTCACATCAGACTTTGCACAAATTAGCTGTAAATCTTTATTATGCCAAGACACAGAAATTACAGGACTAAAGGTCACACAACTCAGCCCACAGGGATGTGGTTGATGAGATATTAATTTCTTGGTTTGCCACACCAAGTTTTGTAGTTCTATTGACTTTGTTAAACAGATGAGCTTATACCCAAACTTCAGTGGCCATTATAGCTTCAAAAAACATCAATATAAGACATATCCTACCTGCTAGGTATTTCCCATGAGTTAGATTCATAAACCACTGACAATTATGGAGGAATTTACGCCATCCTATGCAGACTTTAGTTGGCATTGATTACAACACTTAATTACATTTTCTTGAGCTCCTCCATGACTTGATGCTTGCTGCCTTCCATGAGTCCACCTCCAAATTAGAAATAAAAGTTTTAGCTGGGGAGATGAATCAATGGGTAAAACACTTATTGAACAAGTCTGATGACCTGAGTTTAGAACCCACATAAAAGCTGGATGCATTATTATTGCAAATATTTGTGTTGCAAGCATGCAACAGCAAACAAGAGAAACATGATCTCAAACAAAGTCAAAGAATAGCAACTCCTGAGGCCATCCTCTGACCTCCACAAGCATATGGTGGAATGCATATGCTTGTACTCACATATGCACATGTGAACGAAACCGTACTTTTTAATTATTAAACATTTATTTATTAGTAACTATATTCACTTATAACAAATACACTTACTTAACTACTATTCCTATAAATTCCTACAACCCTATGAATGCCTTCAACCCCTAAGTCCTAACCACTAAACCTATTGATAACTATTACAACTATTTTCATAACCTTTTAGAAGGATACAGTCTCTGGGGCAGGTCCTCAGTCATCAGGAACACAGTCTCTGTGGTAGACCTTTTAATGCACTTAGCAGTCTTTCTTCTGGGATATCTCAGATGTAGATTCATCAGGGTAAATTGGCTATGGCAGTTTCACCTTAAATAATGCTTGAGGCTTTCTTCTCTCTGGGAGATCTTAGCCATCTGTAGGCCAATTTATTTCCTTCATATCAGCAACTCTGCCGTTCTGCTTCAGTCTTTAAAGCTGGCCACAGTTCCATTCAGGCCATTGTTTGGACAGGTCAAACCCCTCTAGGCAAAAGCTGAGCCATAGGTTTTAGTCCTTGGCCTTTTGCTGTCTTGCTGAGGTTTTCTCTGCTCACCAGCTTCCTTCTGCCTCAGGGAGATCTGGCCATCAGTCCACCAGCACTTTCTCCATCAGAGGATACAAACTACTTGTTGTCCTTTCTAACATGAGGACTCACTAGCATTGGAGCTCTAGCTCTCTAGTGTGGAGCCCCTAGCACACCCTCTCCTGGGCTCATCCACTTGTCCTTAAATAGGATCGTTCCTTGTTCCACCTGTTTCAGCTTAATTTGGGCTCTGCCCACTTAGCAGCTGAAAACAATGCTAGGTCATAAAGTCTTTCCTTGTTTCACCTGGCTTCAACCTTGTTTTTTAGTCCACAGAGACTCCCCTCATTTCACATGACTTCATCCATAAGCTGATAAGGTAATTGCTCACAGCGAAGTTGATCTTCATGCCCCAGATTAAGAGACTGTAGCAGAAACCTAGATATTTATTAAATCTGATTTATTTAATCTAACTCCCTACATGTGAACACCACACAAGCATACGTATACACACACACACACACACACACACACACACACACACACACACAAACACACGCACGCACGCACGCTTGCACGCATGTGAATATACACCCCTGAAGATAGGACATCTATATCAAACCATCCTCCCAAGGATCATTGTGAAAGAGTAGATTGACAGATGATAAGAACCAGAGGGAGTAGAACACTGTAAGGAGACAGTGTTTTCTGGTGGTTGCACATATAAACTCACAGTACTTGTGACACTACATGGATGATATTCTCAAGCTCAAGGCATACCAAATCCCACCATGAAGAGGGATGTTAGCAAGAAGTCCTAACCCTATCTAAGGTGTTATGAGGAATTGATCGCTTCTGAGAATCTGAGAGTCAGTTTTCTTTAAGGGTGTGGTCCCTGATAGGTTGAGCACATTCTAGTGGTAAGTCAAACTTCCAAGAGTACATGAAGAGTACAAATTGGACTTAGGGCTTTTAGAAAATAAGGACACAAAGTTGAGTGGATAGAAAAGAAGGATTAAACCTGGGAGGAGTTGAGAAAGATGGAGTGAATATGACCAAAAAGATGTATCTGGATTCCCAAAAAGTTAAAAATATTCTTAGAAATTTTCTCCTTAGACATTTTAAATAAGATCACTGGAGCCTGAAGAGTTAATTGTACAGTACATTAAAAACTTGTGTATTCTGCTGATTAGAGAGATACAGCCAGTAATAAGGTCACTTTTTTTTTTTTATAACTGTGCTTAGATATTGATACATACCTTGGAGGGAGTAAGTCCTAATTCATGCTTGTTGAATGAACCTGGAAACCTATTCATCCTTTGTGGGGTGATTTACTTCTTGAGGAAAGAAAACTGCCTTACCTATATTTATGTTCTACACAATGTCTTGTTCATATTACCAACTTCTTAGACATTTAAGTTTAATTAAAAGTGAGTAGGACAGTATTAGAATTGTAGAAGGTTAGCATTTGGGTCATGGGAAAGGACAAGTGAACCATTACACATTATTGACTAACAAATTAGCACTGTTGAAACATTCAGCAACATTCCACTGGTTCATATATTCACTCTTCCCACATTCTGTATTTATTCACACTTACTAGATAATAAAAACAGTAAACAAATAGAGTATTTAGTTTCAAATTTGATTGCTTCTGAAAATTAACACAATGCATTTTAAGTGTCATTCAAATCAATACAGATTCAAGATGCATAATTACCCTTCATAAGATGCAATTAGTGATGAGTAAATACTAATTTTATGTGCATATGTGCTTATGTGTACATAACATATAAACACATTTATTTTTAAGATAAACTAATTATGCTTTAATGTTTATTCTTATTGGGAAAATTATATTGCACCTTTGGCATTTGAGGTGTTTGCAAATTATTATGATTTATTGCTAGTGCAGCTGGAATTTCTTTGGTCATATTTTTCTCATGTAACTGTAGTTATTTTCCCATTCATTTATCTACCAAATGGCCATTGCTCTGTTGACACAAACATCATAATTAGCTATTCAATACATCTCTTTTATCTATAATAAATTAATTATAGCATTTGGGAATATGTCTTACTCCATAGTAGGACATGTTTCATGACTGATGAACAGTTGTAACAAAAACATAGATTTCTAGCTTTTTCACTATTCTCTACTCACAAAGGGCTTTTATATTATATTTCTACATGAATATCAAGAGTCTGGGTATAAAACATTGTATTGCTTTGAAGATCTGTTTGGCCTACAAGTTGATTAGTTATAGCCAATTCCAGTATTAGTAGCTTCAGTTGGTGACAAATGATGCCAATGGGGACCCCAAAACAACCCAGCCTGTTTTCAAGGCTGTAGATGACTGTGCATCTCTGTTCACTCTCTTCTTTTTCAATCTTTCCTCAAGTGTTGCTGGGTCCACCCCTTCCTTTTTTCTCTTCTTAAGTTGGCCAATGGGAGAACTTGCTACAACATTATGAGCTTGTGCATGTCTCCTCAGTAGCATCGAGCCTTCTTCTTCTTCTTCTTCTTCTTCTTTTTTTAATCTTTTTCTACTTTTCTTGAGACTAGTACCCTGGGGGTAACTAGGAAGTACTTACTAAATAGGCAATTAAATAATTTTAAATATAGTACCTTAACTAGGAACATATTTAAAATGCTAGAAAAATTTATCTTTCAATTTTTAGTTTAAAAAACAATGTTGTCAAAAATTCCACCCAGCAGCATGTCATGGACCCTATTTCTTGTCAGTAGAAAACCTTACCTTAGCTGGGCAGCCATATCAAACCCCAGTACAAGAAGAAGCTCTTAGCCCTCATGAGATTGATGAACTGATGGGGTTTAATATGTGGTGGCTCCCCTCATCTGATACCATTTGAAGATGGGGACAAAGGGGGGGGGGGGGGGGGGATCTGGAGGGGAGGAGGGAGGGGACTTTGACTGAGATGTAACTTGAAAATATAAATTAATTAAGAAAAGAAAACCATTAAAAAATCAATGTTCTGTCTCAATACTCTTAATATTCACATGAATTTAAGATATAAAAGCTTTATGTAAGTAGAGAATAGATAAAAACCTAGAGATCTATGTTTCAGCATGCTGAGTACCTTCCAGTACCAAGAGTTCTGTAGGTGTTTTCCTCAGGAATAGGGTCTTGCTCTCAGTTTGTGGAGAGCAACTCTTACAAGTACACAACTCAATGAGCACAGAGAAATAGGGCTGGTGCTTACCTAGAGCATTCACCCCTGTGGAATAGCGTTCTTGGTACCAGAAGGTACACTGCACACTATGGAAGGGGATATACAAACAACAACCCAACTACCATTGTGTGTTGTCTTCAAGATCTGCTGATGCAATGATAGCACAAAACATCTGAGAATGACCAATCAATGACTTAAGTGAGGCCCACTCCATCAGATGGAACTTATATATGATGTTGTTTGGGTGACCAAGAACCTGAGACTAGATAGCTCACAGCTTTATGGAAAATCAAGTAGTACAATTTTAGTAAAGGAATAGTAATAAAATGACTCCAATGACATTTGACTAGGCTTATAAGTCAATGCCTTGGTTAGTCATCATCAGAGAAGTTTCCTTCTGTAGCAGATGGGAAAAAAATACAGAGACCCACCTCTAGAGACCATGCAGAGAGTTAGAGACCTTGGAACACTTAGCCCTAAATGGGTTGTCTCATCAAATTCTTCTCCTTGGTGCTTTGGAAACCATTTGGAAGAAGAGGCAGAAAGAATGTAAGAGCCCAATGGGATGGAAAACACCAAGAAATCAAGGCCTTCTAAACATATTAGGAATGATATACATATGAACTCACAGAGAATGAAGCAGCATATACAAGGCTGGCATGAATCTATATCAGATAGAATCCTAAAGCTCAAAAGAGAAGTAGACACATGCCCCATCCCTATAATCTAGAAGCTGTCTCTGATTGATAACCACTTGAAAAGGAAAACAGAGTTTTCTCCAAGAAAGTCTCACTTGGGAAACAAACTACCCTGAAGGGTAGGTTGCACTCCTGACAATAGATGGCCAACAAAAAATCAACTCAATAGCATCCTTGGAATTTAATTGTCTCATAATAACATGTCATGACTTTTTAAAAAACTTATTATATATATAAATATATATCTTTCTCTCTCTCACTCTCTCTTTACAAGTACTTTGGGTATAAGTGTATATATTATGGTTTATGCTTTTGTGGTTTTATGGGATTCCTGAATTTGTAAATGAGTGGATTTCTGTTTCTATATCTTTTTGTACCTTTTCTTGGGCTTTTTCTTTCTGTTTGTTTTGTCTTGTTCCTACGTGTTTATTTTTATTTTGTTTTATATTTACCCTTTAGAAGCTTGTTTGTTTTCTAATGAAAGACAGAAATAGGGTAGATCCAGGTAGGTAGGGAGGAACTAGGAGAGATAGAGGGAGGGGAAACTATAATCAAGATATATTATATGAAAAAAATTAAGTAGAAAAAAATAACACTATGCAAAAGATGTGACTGCATAGAGAGGACATGGAATCATAATCACCACAGGCAAAGGGAGAGGAGAATTTAAAGCATCATGATGTATAATTGACATATGACTGGATTTTCATGCTCATGCTTTAGTATTCATGGAAGAAAGACATTGAAATTGCACATTGCAGAGATCAGGCCACAAAGCTATCACACACACACACACACACACACACACACACACACACACAGACACATAGACACATACACACACAAACACACACAGGCATACACAGACACCCATACACACACACATAGACACACAGACACATAGGCACACACAGGCACACACACAGGCACACACAGACATACATACACACACACAGACACACACACAGACATACATACACATACACAGACACACACATACACAGACACATACACACACATGCACACACACATACACACAGACACACACATACACACACACAGGCACACACAGAAATACAGACACACACACACAGGCACACACAGAAATACAGACACACACACACACACACTCCAAGTTAGCATCTAGGGAAGCATTTTCAGCAAGGAGGTGTACCAGTGAAGAACTTGTACCACTGTGGTAGGTTTAGTGTTTGCATGTAATAGCATAGGGATGGCAAAAGCCTGGACTTTAAGATAGAAGACTTACTTCCAAAGTGATATGTCCTTGAGAACTTGCCAAGGACCAGGACCCCTTTGATCTTAGGGCTAGGGGCAGGACATGCCCCCTGAGGTGCCTGCCCTCCGGAGGTCTCCCATCCATTTTACATCCCTCTGAGAAAAGCATCTGAACTGCACTTCCCTGAGGCATGACTTGGAAGTGCCCGAAAGCTTCTGACAACAGGTGAAGATATTTTTTAAATTTATTTTTTATTTCTTCAAGTTAGATCTCAATCACAATCCCCTCCCTACTCTCCCCTCCAGGCTCACCCTCCCACCCTCTTTCCCCCTCAATGCCCCCATCCACTTCCTTTTTTTTTAAGTTTAAGGTATAACTTCCCCACCCCCAACAGCTCCCCCTTTCAGTCCAACAAATGGCTCTTTCTCTTATAGCAACAAATACAACAGAAAACAACAGAAATAATTAGGCCACAATTATGAGTTATAGGGATTAGCATATATTCCCAATGTCCAGTTCATATGTATTTGGCACCTGACTTTAACATTCTACTATCTAACCATCTCCATGAGTTTAAAGTTCTATATCCAACTCAGCTTCCATCCTAACTTGCATCACAATTTTAAAAATATCTTCTTAGATCCAGAACACCTTCTTAATTCCTAAACAACTCAAGATTTAACTTCTAGGTGAAGATATTTAAGGTAGGATTCACGTGGACAGAGACACTCTCTCCTCTTCCTGAATCACTCAACAGCATTTTCCTTGTCTGGCAGAGAAACTCGCTTTAATCTCATCGGAAAGTTTTACCCTCTGATGTTGACCCGTTTTGGATATGGATTCTCCCTGAGATTCAGAAGTGCTTAGAGGTGGCAGAGCTCTGGACTTCCAGGCCTTTGCAGGCCATAAGCATCTGAATAGATGAGCCACCTGGGAAACTTTCATATGTTAATTGGTCTTAAGACCATGATGGCAAGGAATGAAATTCAGAGACTTTAAGTACGTTGAACCATCCCTGCATTCCTGGGATGAAGCCTACTTGATCATGGTGTATGATATTTTTGATGTGTTCTTGAATTTGGTTTGCTAGTATTTTATTAAGTATTTTTGCATCTATGTTCATGAGGGAGATTGGTCTGAAGTTCTCTTTCTTTGTTGCGTCTTTGTGTGGTTTAGGAATCAGGGTGACTGTGACCTCATAGAATGAGTTTGTCAGTGTCCTCTCTGATTCTATTTTGTGAAAGAGTTTGAAGAGTATTGGTATTAGCTCTTCTTTGAAGGTCTGGTAGAATTCTGTGCTAAAACCATCTGGCCCTGGGCTTTTTTTGGTTGGGAGATTTTTAATGAATGTTTCTATTTCCTTAGGGGTTATAGGACTGTTTAATCTGTTAACCTGATCTTGATTTAGCTTTGGTAGGTGGAATCTATCAAGAAAATTGTCCATTTTGCTTAAGTTTTCAAATTTGGTGGAGCATAGATTTTTAAAGTAGAACCCAAATATTCTGGACTGTACTTAGAAATAATAAAGGCAATATACAGCAAGCCAGTAGGCAATAACAAATTAAATGGAGAGAAACTTGAAGCATTTCCTCTAAATTCAGGGACAAGACAAGGATGCCCACTTTCACCATATCTCTTCAATATAGTACTTGAAGTTATTGCTAGAGCAATAAGACAACTAAAGGAGATCAAAGGGATACAAATTGGAAACAAGGAAGTCAAATTATCCCTATTTGCAGACGATATGATAGTATACCTAAGCGAGCCACAAAATTCCACCAGAGAACTCTTAAAGCTGATAAACACCTTCAGCAAGGTGGTGGGAACAAAATTAATTGAAAAAATCAAAAGCTCTTCTTTATACAACAAATAAATGGGCTGAGAAAGAAATCAGGGAAACAATTCCCATCACAATAGCCACAAATAATATAAAATCCCTGGGGGTAACTCTAACCAAGCAAGTGAAGGACCTGTACAATAAGAACTTCAAGCCCTTGAAGAAAGAAATTGAAGAGGCCATCAGAAGATGGAAAGATCTTCCATGCTCATGGATAGGTAGGATCAATATAATAAAAATGGCCATTCTACCAAAAGCAATATACAGATTCAATGCAATTCCTATCAAAATACCAACACAATTCTTTATAGACCTGGAAAAAGCTATTCTCAATTTCATATGGAACGACAACAACAAAAAAAAAAAACCAGAATAGTTAAATCAATCCTATACAATAAAAAAACATCTGGGGGTATCACCATCCCAGGTTTCAAGCTGTCCTACAGAGCAATAGTAATAAAAACAGCATGGTACTGGTATAGAAATAGATGAACGGATCAATGGAATTGAATTGAAGACCCAGAAATGAACCCACACACCTAAGATCACCTAATTTTTGACAAAGAAGCCAAAACCGCACAATGGAAAAGGAGAGCATCTCCTACAAATGGTGCTGGTCCAACTGGATGTCCACATGTAAAAGAATGAAATTAGACCCATTCTTATCACCTTGTACAAAACTTAAGTCCAAGTGGATCAAAGACCTTAACATAAGGCTGGCACATTAAATATACTAGAAGAGAAAGTTGGAAAAATCCTTAAACTCTTTGGCATAGGTGACAACTTCCTGAACAGAACACCAACAGCTCAGGACCTAAGACCAACAATCAATAAATGGGCCCTCATGAAACTGAAAACCTTCTGCAAGGCAAAAGGCACTGTCATTCGAACAAAACGGCTGCCTACAGATTGGGAAAAAAATCTTCACCAACCCCACATCTGACAGAGGGCTAATTGTAGGGAGTTAGATTAATATAAATTAGAAGATTTAGTGAATATCTAGGGTTTTCTGATACAGTCTCTTTATTTGGGGCATGAAGATCAACTTGGCTGTTAGTGATTAGCTTATCTGCTTGTGGAAAAACAAGGATGAAGTCAGATGAAAACAGGAAACAAACAGGAGACTTAGTGGACTGAAAAACAAGGTTGAAAACAGAAAAAACAGGAAAGGCTTAATGGACTAGAAACAAAGTATTTGGCCTGGCATTGTTTCAGCTGCTAAGTGGGCAGAGCCCAAATTAAGCTGAAACAGGTGGAACAAGGAGACTCCTGGTACTAGAGAGATCCGATGCTAGTGAGTCCTTATCGTCTGATGGAGAAAGTGCTGGTGAATTGATGGCCAGATCTCCCTGAGGCAGAAAGAAGCTGGTGAGCAAAGAAAGCCTCAGCAAGACAGCAAAAGTCCAAGGACTAAACCCTTGGCTCAGCTTTTGCCTAGAGCGGTTTGACCTGTCTGAACAGTGGCTTAAACAAAACTGTGGCCAGCTTTAAGGACTGAGGCAGAGCGGCAGAGTTGCTGATATGAAGGAAATAAGTTGGCCTACAGACGGCTAAGATCTCCCAGAGAGAAGAAAGCATCAAGTCTTATTTAACGTGAGACCGCCATAGCCAATTTACCCTGACGGATCTACATCTGAGATATTCCAGAAAAAAGACTGCTAAGTGTGTTAAAGGGTCTACCACAGAGACTGTGTTCCTGATGACTGAGCACCTGCCCCACAGACTGTATCCTTCTGAAAGGTTAGGAAAATAGTTGTAATAATTCTCAATAGGTTTAGTAGTTAGGTTAAAGGGCTTGTAGGAATTTATAGGGTTAATAGTTAAGAAATTGTTGATATTTGTTATAAGTGAATATTGCTAATAAGTAAGTATTGAATAATTTTAAAAAGTTTGGTCATAGCTAATATCCAAAATTTGCAAAGACCTCAAGAAATTAAATGTCAAGAAACCAAATAATCCAATCAAAAAAATGGGGAAAAGAGCTAAACAGAGAATTCACAAAGAAGGAATCCCTAATGACTGAGAGACACTTGAAGAAATGCTCAGCATCCTTAACCATCAGAGAAATGCAACTCAAGACGACTCTGAGATTCCATCTCACACCTGTCAGAATGGCTAAGATCAAAAGCTCAAATGACAACACACGCTGGCAAGGGTGTGGAGAAATGGGAACCCTCCTCCATTGCTGGTGCGAGTGCAGTCTTGTGCAACCACTATGGAGGTCAGTCTGGTGATATCTTAGAAAACTTGGAATAGCTCTTCCTCGGGACCCAGCCATACCACTTCTGGGTATATATCCAAATGACTCCTCACCGAATCACAAGGAAGTTTCCTCATCTATGTTTATAGCAGCCTTATTTGTAATAGCTAGAAACTGGAAACAACCCAGATGTCCCTCAACTGAAGAATGGATTAAAAACTATGGTACATCTATACAATGGAATACTACTCAGCTATCCGAAACAATGAAATTATGCAATTTGCAGCCAAATGGATGGAACTAGAGAAGCTCATCCTAAGTGAGCTAACCTAGACTCAGAAGGATGTACATGGCTTCTATTCACTTATAGTCAGATTTTTGCTATATAGTACAGAATATCTATACTACAACCAACTCACCAAAGGGAACATGGACATAGACTTTTTCTTTTTCTCCCTGTCAGTGAGATGCTTTTCCCTAGTGGTGCTGCCTTGTAGGCCCCCAGTGTATGAGGAGGCTCTTGGCCCTCATATGACTGCTAAACTAGGGCGGGGGACAGTTAGGTAGGGACACTCTACTCCAGAGGTGTGGAATGGAAGGGTTTGGTGGTAGAGGGTGGGGGGCAGGACTGGGAGGGGTGGAAAGAGGACAGTGTGATGGAGATGTATACTGAAGCAATAAATAAAAAATAAATAAATAAATAAATAAATAAATAAATAAATAAATAAATAAATAAATAAAGAGAGACTTTAAGACTAAGAGTTGTGTGATGACCAGCCATCCATAGAGACCCATGCTCAGAGGAAAATATGCTTTTGAGAAACCTTAGGTTAATGTTAAATGTTTGTATTAAGTTTTAGGTGCTAGTTTTCAGAATTAGGGTATGGGTTTAGAATTTAGGAATTTGATAGACAATTGTTAGATAATTGTTAAGCATTAATAAATATATGTTTGATAAATAAAAATGTACTGTTACCTACCACCCAGTTTTATGACTGGGAAATAGACTTACTTAAGGAGCCACTGTTATTTCCAGATCTCCAAGCATGGAAATGGTAGTTAGCTTACTTAGGTTTTCTAGTGCTGTGATAAAACACAGTAACCAAAAGCAATTTGGAGAGGAAAGATTTTACCTTTGCAACTCTCAGGCCACACTCCATAACAAAAGGAATTTATGGCAAGAACTCAAGACAGGAACCTGGAGGACTGTAGCAGAGGCTATGCTGCTGCTTCCTGGCCTGATCCTGATGGGTTGCTCAGCTTGCTTTCTTATACAGCCCAGGACAACCTGCCTTCTGGTGGCACCACCAACATCAATCAGCTTTAAAAATGCCTAACAGACTTGCCTAGAGGCCAACCTATGGAGGAATTTTCTCAACTGAGAGTCTCTCTTCCCAAATAATTCTAACTTGTGTCAAGTTTCAAAACAAACAAACAAACAAACAAACAGCAACATTGTTTTCATGAAAACAGTAGTGGAATTTCACTCAACACCCTAGGCTTCATGAGTTCGTGACAGACTTCTAGCAAGAAGGGTTTTATTTTCTACATTTTTATCTGTTAATATCTTTTGTGAGTATCTTAGTCAGGGTTCTATTGGTGTGAAGAGGCACTATGACCTTGGCAACTCATACAAAGGAAAACAATTTGGGACTGGCTTACAGGCTCAGAGGATTAGTCCATTATCTTCCTGGCAGAAAGTACGGTGGCACTCAGGAGACATGCTGCTGGAGAAGGAGCTGAGTGTACTCTATCTGTATCTTCAGGCTGCAGGAAGAGACACTGAGCCTGGCTTGAACATTTGGAACCTCAGAGACCATTCCTGTGACATACTTCTTTCAACAAGGCTATTCCTATTCCAACAAGTCCACAATTTCTAAAAGTTCCACTCCCTATGAGCCTATGGGGGCCATTTGCATTCAAACCACCGCAGTGATACTGAAGACCTTTTAGATATTCTCTCTCATGACAAGTCATGATTATCTTCTATCGTCTACTCTAGAGTTTGTTAGAATACTGGAGCATGTTTTCTAACAGTGTTAGAGATCCAACCCAGGGCCTCATATGTTTGGTAAGTGTTCCCCAGCCCTCAGGGGACGTCTTACTAACTTCTGCTCTGTCATTCCTCTAATCATGTGTTTAGTGTTGTGGGCTGATCTTGGGCCACTCTCCCCATGACTGCTTCTCTTCTGGACCATTATCGCCCTGAACAACCCCAGAACACTTTGTTATCACATCTCTGCTTGGCATCACCAAAATGTGTCCTGTATCTGTCCATGTTTATATTGAGAGCATCATCTACACAGTTTCTCCAGGGCTTATAGCAGCTAAATCTTCATGTTGTAGTTCTCTTCCATCAGACACAACAGAAGAAAATAGAAACCACTGATGCGTTCCCAACCCAAGGGACTGCTAAAATTTGATAGAAACTGTGGAAGGAGGTGTGGCTGACTGGCATTCACCGCCCCCTCTTTCTTGCTGCTAAGAAGTGACACTTCCTTCAGCCATATGCTCCCACTACCATTATATTCTGCATTGTCTCATGGCTCAAATTAGTGAACCATGATACCTGGGCCTGCAACTCTTGTAACCATGAACCAAAAAATATACAGAAATTTTCTCTCATTTTAAGTTGTTTTCTTAGGTGTTTTGTCACAGTGGCAAAAAGATAACTTACTTAAGCCTCTTACCTGAGTTTTCTGAAGGTAACTACAGACCAGTCTCTGTATAGGTGTGTGTGTGTGTGTTTTGAATGACATGAGAACTGTGTTTGCATTTGCTCATTCGTGATTGAAACAAGAAAAGTTTAAAATATGATCAATGCCAACTTCTTTTGGATATATTTTTAATAAATTTTTGGAATGTTCCAAGCTCAATGTAATCCTATGGGGGATATACATCATGAAATACATCATCTTTAAAAAGATGAGAATGGTGTATTGGTAACTTACCTTTATAAGAATAGATATCTAGTCTGATGCTCTTTCTTCTTCAGTGACTCTCTGACGGAAATATCTTTGCCCACTCACAGTGCTTGATGTTAAGTTATGAACACAACATCTAGAAATGTGACACTGGAGGTGGAAATTTGAAATTTACTTTGCCAAACGTATACAAGTCTACTTCATAAAACAACTGCAAATAGACCAAACCTTGATCCTTTTTGTGCATGATGATTGATCCACATAGTTATCTGGATTTTGTGGCTAGTAGAATAGTTCCACAAAAGGTACGTTTTAAAGAAAACATTTATTTGGCTATGTTTGTGGAGGTTCATTTGTGGATGACCTTGCTCTCAGTCATGAGGCAATGCAAGATATCACAAAGAGTCAGGGGGTATTATGCATTATGTATGTGTTCTGATCTTTTCCTATCTTTTAAGTTGTTTGTGCGTGTGTGTTTGCATGTGTGTATGTATGTATGTATGTGTGTTTATGTGCTTTTCTCTCTCTCTGTGTATATGTATATATGTGTGTGTGTGTGTGTGTTTGTGTATGTTGAAGCCAAATATCAACATGTCTTTTCCTCAATTACTCTGCTTATCCTTCGACACAAGGAATCTTACTGATGAACCTAATATTCTTTCATTGGCTCAACTGTCTTGAAAAGGAAGCTTCAGGGATTCCTCTGTCTCTGCCTCTTTTCTCTGGTCTCCTCATGGTAGGGATACAGAAGTGTAAGACAATGACTTGCTTTCATACATGGGTGTTAGAAATCCTTTTGAAAATCCTCATGATTACATAGTAGGGCCCCTACTATGTCATCCATCTCCTCAACCACTCTTCCTCTTAGTATAAAGTTACTGGTATTTACTTATGGTAACTCTGCTCTGATACCTTTACTTTATCATTTCTCAAAATGATTCTAATGGTCGTAACCAGATTAAATGTTTTTCTTTTTCCTATTTTATGGCAGGGATAAAATTTACAATGCAAATTTCAGAAGACTCTAATGATATTCAACCCATAACAGCCTAGAATTAGGTACATAAATTCAAAAATTATTGATGGACACTGTTGAGTATAAGAGAGAGAGAGAGAGAGAGAGAGAGAGAGAGAGAGAATTAGGCACAGGAAATGCCAGAACCAAGAGGGGAAGACAGAAAATGCTATTGACAATCTGAAACCCTATATCTGGTTTTGCTTGGTCAGATTAAGCCCTCTGGGATTTTATGATTATGTAATCATTTGAGTTCATTTTTATATAAGTGAATTTTAGATTTGAATTTCTGTCATTTGCAGGCAAAACAATTCTCATCCTAACGAATAAAGAATGTCTTAGAATAGGAAATTTATATTTTTGCATTCTGAGAACAGAAAGTCTAGAAAATCTTTGGGGACCTACATAAGGATGATTACAGTTACTTTAAATAGAGGGTCTGCATAAGAAAAATCCAAAATTTCCTTGGGAAACAAAACAAGAGAGGAAAACACAGAACAACAGGCAGAGTGAACCAGGCCCAAAGACCCCAGGAACACCATCAACGAGGATGAACCAGGTTCTCGTATTTCTTTAATTAATTAATTAATTAATTAATTAATTTTACATCCTGTGATTACAGACCCTTCCCTCCTCTCCTGCCAATCCTACCCTCCCACCCTCTGCCCCCATTCCTCCTTCCCTTTCTTCTCAGAGAAGGGAACCCTCCACCAACCCACCCCAGTACTGCAGGTCGCATCAGAACTAACTCTATCCTCTTCCACTGAAGCCAGTCAATGCATCACAGCTAGGGGAAAGCTATCCAGCAGTAGTCAACAGAGTCTGTTTCAGGGACAGCCCCTGCTCTGATTGCTTGGGGCCCACATAAAGACCAAGCTGCCCCTGAGCTCCATAAGAGGAGGGGGCCTGTATCCAGTCCATACATGTTCTTTGGTTGGTGGTTCAGTTTCTGTGAGTCCCCATAGGCCTATGTTGTTGCCTGTGTTGGTCTTTTTGTGTAGTTCTTGTCCCCTTCTGGTGCCTCTATCCTTCCCTCAACACTTGCACAAGTCTCCTAGGTCTCTGTCCAGTGTTTGGCTGTGGGTCTCAGCATCTGTTTTGATCTTTTGCTGAGTGGAACCTCTCAGAGGACAGTTTTGCTACGCTCCTGTCTGCAAGCATAGCAGAGTATCATTATTAATGTCAGGAGTTGGCTCTCCCCCATGGGTTGGGTATCAAGTTGGGGTAGTCAACGGTTGGCCATTCCCTCAAATCTCTGTTTCATCTTTGTTCCTGAAGTCTTTCAGGCAGGGTAAATTTTGAGTAAAAGGTTTTGTGGGTAGGTTAGTGTCTCATCCCTCCACTGTCAGTCTTATCTGGCTTTAGGAGGTAGCCACTTCAGTCTCCATATCTCCTTGTACTATTTAACATAGGTCATGTTGTACTCTTTTTAAAAATCCCATTGTTTTTTCTTAGAGGGGAAGGGCAATGCCAATCTTTGGCATTTTAAACTCAAAAATCCCTATCCTACTCCAAAATGTGTATCCTTTATACCACCAGCAGTTATCTTTATGACCAACGTTTGGCCACTCCATCTAAAATGTAAAATGTTTTTCACACGTTAGGTTGTCCAATATGATCTATTTTCTCAGATTAAAGCAGTATATATATTTACTTCCAGAATATTTACCAAGAGACCAACTTCCTATAGGGAAGTAAATATATTAGCAAGGCTTGTCTCAAGTCCTCAAGGCTCTTTTTTTTTTTTTTTTCAAAAGGAAGACTGACTGAGAGGTAGGAAGTGTTTATGTCTTGATTTTAAGTATTCTCCCAAGGCTCACATGGTAAGGGCTGCATCTCCACTTCATGGTGCTATTAGAAACTAGTGGGGACATTTTGTGCAGGCTTAGCAGAAAGAAGATAGACTATGAGGACATGCCTTCAAGGCATCACTGGAAGGCTCTCCCTCTCAATCTTTTTGCTTTCTGATTGCCAAGAGATGGTCATCCTTATTCTATCATATTCTCCTGCTATGACATTCTGCATCACCACAAGTCTGAAAGTATAAAACTCCAGGTGACTATAGATCGAAAGCATGAGCCAAAATAAATAGCTGACCAATAAGTATTCAGGCTACTTACTGGTGGGAAAAATTCTAGACATAAAGAATTTAAGGAATGAAAGACCTTTTTAGCTCATAGTTTTACAGGTTTCTGTTTATAATCTTTGACTTTGTTGACTCTCAGCCTGAGATTGAGCAGAATGCCATGATGGCGAAAAACATAATCTTGGCCATTCAGCTCATGCTAGACATCAGAGAAAAAGCAATACAGGAAGTGGTCAGGGCACTAAACATTCCCCAAAAGCATATTTTCAGTGACTAATTCCCTCCAAGTTACTCTCATATTCTAACTTTTACCATCTCTGAACAATCTATTCAAACTATTAATCCATGGATATATTAAGCACTTACTAAGTCAGAGTTTTCATGAGCTAATCATATGTGAGGACCACTTCAGGGGCATATTCAGAAGCATACTTTACCAATATCCTAGACATATCAATCCAAACATCTGATGAAGATGAAGTACAGTTTTGTTCATCTCTGTAAGTTTGTTGTAGTAACAGAAAATTATCTAATATATGATTGGTAGGTAGATAGTTGGATGTATGATTAGGTGTTTTATATATATATAACACAGGCACATATTCATCCAGTAAAAAAAAAAAAAAATGTGGACACTTTAGTAGCAGAGAAAACATTGTGTCAAGATGCAGTGCAGAAGGATCCATAGAGAAAAGTATATTTCATTTGAGAATGGAATGCTGTAGAGAAACAGAGGCATGGGAAAAACTCTTACAGAAGGAGAATATTTGTGAAGTAATATTGTTGTTCCTCTAAAATTTATGCGTAAAAATTCCAGTCCCCAAGGTGAAGGTATTGGGAGGTATAGCCTTTGGGAGGGGAGAGTCACTGTCAGTAGGAAATGTCCTTTAGAAAAAGGCCTTAGTAGTTTTGTTGACCTATCAAGCAAGGTTGCTATGAGAAATGACTTCTTTTTTTCTTGCCTGTACTGCATCTGCTTGGCCTTAAAATTTCAAATTCCAAATGTATAGAAAACAAATTTCTACTTTGCATAAGCTGCCCATCTATAATATGTTGTTCATTACAGTAGGAAGAATAATTAAGAGAGACATAGCAGTCAGGCTAACACACACACACACACACACACACACACACACACACACACACACACATATCCTAGTTCTCAGAACAGAAAATATATACTAATGAAGTTAGTTTAGGCTGTGTGAGTGAGTTCATATGATGGGAGATGCACATGGGGGATCATTCAGGATTTAAATAGGAAGATTTTAACGGTTCCAAGAACAGGTAGTAATGCTTGTGAAATGATTTTGGCTAGAAATCTGATGTGGAAAGGAATGAGAAGAAAGGACAAGAAGGGACAGAGGTTTCTAACAACTTTCTGTAACTTTTACTCGAGTGACAAGTGTGTTGCTGACATGATACTATGTGACTGACCTTCTAAGTATTGACTGGTGTTTGAATACATGAGGTATTAAAAGCCACTATATCTGACATTTAGATGTATGTATTTATGATCCTTTTAGCACAGTGCTGTTATCTTGTGGTATAGAATGACAGCCTGATTCTATCTTTCAGAAATGGCAGCAAAAGGGATAAGAGGAAACAAAACAGTCACCTAGTGCTTAGACCTTGACCTAACTACTACTCATATAATAGAGTTTTTTGTTTTGTTTGTTTGGAATAATGGCTCCCCCACTTATAAGTTTTGTATCTGGAAGAGGCCACAAATTTGTTTCTTCACCCATAATATTCCAATAACTACACCTATTTGATAGGATGATGGTTGTCCTATATAACACTCATGAGATTTAAAGGGACAAGTCTAGGTTTTTGTTCTTTAAGATGGGATTGTTAGCATACACAGTTTCACAGAATACACTCTCTTTTGACTTTTGTTTTTTGATTTTGGGGGAAGAAAAAAAATCATAACCTTGTGAAAAACACTAGTGATTTTGAAAAGAGGCCAGTGGCATGGAAAAGTACCAGTCTAGGCCACAGACTGGGTAATAATATGTATCACAGGATGCAGAGCCTCTTTGCCTTAGGGAAGAAAAACAGTAGTTTCATGATAGGACAGAGTAGGACCATTAGGAAGGAGAGTTAGAAAGGCTAGTATTAAATTCCAAGTTAAACAAGATGTAGGAGAACAGGCAAGAAGTGTATAAAATGGAAAAATGGCCAAATGGCTAATAATACTTACTAGAAAAGGAAAATGCACTGAAGTGTGTAACTCTCTCACTGTCTTGCCTCTACCTATTATGCCATAAAGCAGAGGTTCATACTCTGGGATGTTCTGATCTAGAAGAAGTGATTCTGGCTTGAAACTTGATGTCAAATAGAATGGGAAGAAAGGATGTATGGGTATGGGGGTTTCTAACAACTTTCTGCAAATTTGACCTGAGTACTTGATTTTGGTTGGAGTTCTAAAGATTAGTTGGTGTTTGAATACATGCAACAAATCCATTATGCATAGTATCTATGTGTCTATATCTGAGTCCTTTTGCATGTCAGTGTCGTAGTGTGATAGAGAACAAGAGCCCAAATTTTAATCCTCCATCTTGGCAGCCAGAAGACAAGAACAACTAGATTAGTATCATCCAGATACCTGCGGAGGTTTTGTTTAATGGTCCATGGTCAATAAAACATCATTTTTTATGTTCATTACTTTGGAAACAGTACCTTAGGAAGAATAAAGCTAGCTTATGGACTATATGGTTTCTCAGATGGTTACTGTATTTTAATTTGTCAATATTCATTGTTAATCTTCTAAAAGAAGGTCTAGGCAGAGGAAAAGGCCAACTTGTATGGTGTAGAGAGTCTTTTTCTCAGTGTGGCCAATCTAATGGAAGAGACAGGAAAGATCCAGTTACAGTAATGGTTTATGAATACTCTGTTGAGTTGCCTGGCCTCTTTCCTACTTACCCAATTTAGATCACAAGCCAAAATTAAATCTTTGATCTTACCTTAGTCACATTTCATTTATTTCTAGCTAATGAAACCAGAATTTTGTGCAATGATTAGACTTATTGACCTGTTAAGGGGTAACTCAGTCTAAAACTGGGCCCTGTGTTAAGCTGAGGAGTAACTCAGGCTACTATCTACAGAGTGTCTCATGAGTAATCCTTAGAGTACCTAAGTTTCAATTTGGACCCCTAATCCAATGCTACAATCAAGACAATGTTACAAGCTGTTGTTTTTAACTACATAAAAGTCATTTTTATATGTATAATTTTGCAATTTATTGAAAGTAAAAGCAAATTTGCATATTAGTAAGATAACTATGCTTATTTATTTGTATACAAAGACTAAAATGTTAGCTGAACATTTGATACTTCAGGATATAGAGGATCTTCAAGAGTCAAAACACTGCTACACATAGCATATGAGGGGTTCAAATTTGAGCCAAAGTGTTGAAGAGCATGTGTTGGCATTACGCAGTGGGGCAGTATAAAATTCACATGGTGTGTGTTCTGAACCAAGGCTACAGTTATGTAGCACAATGCAACGTAGTTGAGCACTGCCAGAAACACCTAGGCTTCATTATGTATTTGGTTTTGAATTAATTTTTGGTTGTTGTTCACTGAGAAAATTTTATTCTTGACAAATTTTTCATGTTGTCTACATTCAGCTGCATAACTCCATAAGGTATAGTTTCAGAAGCTATGTATTAGGTCAGCCATATCCTCTTGTCAGTGCCTCATTTCTCCTTTCATTCTTTTGCCCCAGTTTAATTACTTGGGAGTCTTAATCCAATTAATTTCTAAAACCTAGGATTTGAAGAAGGGAAGGGTGTGACTCCACATGATATACCTAAAACTGTAATACTGAACACTCAGACCCAACTTCTACTTCATATTATACTTTAAAAAAGAATCTCTGAGGGGGATCCGAGATGGCGGTGGCCCACACGGACACATTTTGAACATGGGGAAAAGAGCCATAAAAAGCACACAGTTATTGGACACTGTGCAAAAACTGGAGGGGCTAGACCCTACGGGAACACATACAGCTCCCAAGGGACTGTTAAAAGTCCCAGGGAAAGCCTCTCCCCACATCTCTCCCAGACACGGAAGCCACTAAATCCGGGACTCGGGAAGTCCCATCTGGAGAGGCACGAGTAAGATTGACTCTAATACACAGCAGGCAGAATCAGATCCCACACGGGGATCACTCACCAGCCTACTAGGCTCCTCACACCTCAAGCAAACCATATAGCTATTTAGGAAACTTTGCGGGCTAGTTGAAGTCTTAGCAAGGCAGAAGCAGGGCACATGGCAGGAGGTCCGCAGCTGGGCAAGCCTGCAGCTAAGAAGCCAGGCAGAAGACCAAACAGGGGGGCAGGGCACAGACGCACACCCACACTGAAGGAGCCGGGAAGCCCGCACAAGGGGGCGGGACAGAGGACACCCACTCAGCAGAGAAGCCAAGTGGGAAGCCTGCACAGTGAAGTGGCAGGGCTGGGAGCGCACAGAGTCACTCAGAGGCAGAGCTAGCAGTGGAGACACACAAAGGCTGAGGTCTCCAAAACATGGAAGCCAGAAGCCGGGGGACCATAGCTGTATTCTGGAAAACCCAGACATATTAGGCGTGGAGCCAGGCCCTCTCAGTCTCCTTGGGGACAACCACAGTCCACAGAATCCTTGCCTGGGCAAACAGGTCCTTAACATCAGAACCACTACAGGCTGATCACTCAGTGTGCAACATAGAGAAGTCTGACTTGGGAGCAGTGAAACAATCCCGGGCCATTCCTCATTACCTGGGAATAGGCTGCACCAGGTCACAGTGCTTCAGGCTATTAGAAACACAGTGACCCTGAGATCCCCCTGTAAGCAATGACAGATAGCCAAGCAATTCAACTGCTACACCAAAGCATCCCCTGTGGATCCAAGCCCAGAAGATGATGAGAGCAGACAGCTAAACACACCCATATGGCCAAAGATCCAAGAAAAAACAGAAAAGGAAATATGACTCCAACAACGCAGAACTATCCCAGCTCATCCAATTCGGATGACCTCACAACAGCAGAAACACATGAAAATGATGACAATTATACATTAAGGAAAGTTATAGAGTCCCTTCAAGAAGAACTTAAATCTATGAAGGAATTCAAAGAGGCCACAATTTTACAAGTAAAAACAACAAATAACACCATTAAAGAGCTCCAAGCCAAGGTGACTCAGCTTGAACAGGAAAAGGACAGAGCAATGAAAGATTTCCAGGCAAAAACAAGCAAACTGGAGAAGGAAATGTACAAAACAAACAAGACCATTCAAGACATGAAAATAGAAATAGAAACAATAAAGAAAACACAGTCAGAGTTAAACGATGAGGTGGAGAATCAAGGGAAGAGAATAGGAATCACAGATGTGAGTATCAAAAACAGGATGCAAGAGATGGAAGACAGGATCTCAGGCATGGAAGATTCGATGGAAGAAATCAGTACAACATCCAAAGAAAATGAGAAGGCTAAAAAATCTCTCACCCACAACATCCAAGAAATCAAGGACTCAATGAAAAGACAGAACCTAAGAATTATAGGCACAGAGGAAAGAGAAGACTCCCGACTCCATGGTCCAGGAAATATCTTCAACAAAATCATAGAAGAAAACTTCCCAAACCTAAAGAAAGAGATGCCAGTAAAAATCCAAGAGGCTTACAGAACACCAAACAGATTAGATCAGAAAAGAAACTCCTCTCGCCACATAATAATTGAAACACCAAATGTACAGAACAAAGAAAGAATATTAAAAGCTGTAAGAGAAAAAGGTCAAGTCACATACAATGGCAGACCCATCAGAATTACACCTGACTTCTCATCAGAAACTTTAAAAGCTAGAAGGGCCTGGACAGATATCCTACAAGTCCTGAGAGAACATAGGTGCCCACCCAGACTACTATACCCAGCAAAACTCTCTATCAACATAGATGGAGAAAACAAGATATTCCATGACAAAATCAAATTTAAACAACATCTACCAGCCCTACAGAATATCCTAGAAGGAAAAATCCAACCCAGAGAAGAAAACTACACCCAAGAAAACAGAGGGAATAGAAAACCCCACAGCAATTAAACCAAAGGAGGCACAGGATGATCACCTATACCAAACTAATGGGAAATAACAACCCCAGGTCACTAATATCCATCAACATCAATGGACTCAACTCCCCAATAAAAAGACACAGGCTTACAGATTGGATCTGTAAGCAAGACCCGTCTTTTTCCTGCATACAAGAAACACATCTCACTATCAAAGATAGACACTACCTCAGAGTAAAGGGCTGGGAAAAGGTTTTCCAAGCAAATGGACCCAGGAAGCAAGCTGGATTAGCCATCTTAATATCAAACAAACAGACTTCCAACTGAAGTTAATGAAAAAAGACAGAGAAGGGCATTATTTACTCATTGAAGGGAATATTCATCAAGAGGACATCTCAATATTGAACATCTATGCACCAAATACAAAGGCAACTACATTTGTAAAAGAAATGCTTCTAAAACTTAAATCGCACATCGATCACAACACATTAGTAGTGGGAGACTTCAACACCCCACTCACAACAATGGACAGATCATCAAGACTGAGGTCAAACAGAGAAATATTGAGTCTAACAGAGATCATGAACCAAATGGACCTAACAGATATCTACAGAACGTTTCACCCAAACACAAAAGAATACACCTTCTCAGCACCTCATGGAACATTCTCCAAAATCGACCACATAGTCGGACACAAAGATAGTCTCAACAGATACAAGAAAATTGAAATAACACGTTGTATCTTATAAGACCACCATGGAATAAAGCTGGTCTTCAACAGCAAAAGAATCAAGAGAAAGCCTACACACACATGGTAATTGAACAACTCCTTACTGGATGACCACTGGGTCAGGGAAGAAATAAAGAAGGAAATCAAAGACTTCTTAAAATCCAACGAAAATGAAGACACAACATACCCAAACCTATGGGACACAATGAAAGCGTCCTTCTAAAAGTGCCTTCCAAAAGAAAATTGTGACAGCTCATATTAGCAAATTAACAGCTAAACTGGGTGAATTGGCAAAAAAAGAAGCAAACACTCCCAAGAGGAACAGAAGGCAGGAGATCATCAAACTTAGGGCTGAAATCAACAACTTAGAAACAAAAAGATCTGTACAAAGAAACAACGAAACCAAGAGTTGGTTCTTCGAGAAAATCAACAAAATAGACAGACCCCTAGCCAAATTAACTTAAAGACAAAGGGAAGGGAATGAAAAATGAGAAATAACAACAGACATTGAGGAGATCCAGAGAATATTTGGGTCCTACTTTAAAAATCTATATTCCACCAAATTTGAAAACCTAAGCGAAATGGACAATTTCCTCGATAGATTCCACCTACCAAAACTAAATCAAGATCAGATTAACAGATTAAACAGCCCAATGACCCAAAAGGAAATAGAAACAGTCATTATAAATCTCCCAACCAAAAAAAGTCCAGGGCCAGATGGCTTTAGCACAGAATTCTACCAGACATTCAAAGAGGAGCTAACACCAATACTCTTCAAACTCTTCCACCAAACAGAATCAGAAAGAACACTGCCAAACTCATTCTATGAGGCCACAGTCACTCTGATTCCTAAACCACACACAGACCCAACAAAGAAAGAGAACTTCAGACCAATCTCCCTCATGAACATAGATGCAAAAGTACTTAATAAAATACTAGCAAACCGAATTCAAGAACACATCAAAAGTATCATACATCATGATCAAGTAGGCTTCATCCCAGGAATGCAGGGATGGTTCAACATAGGAAAGTCTATCAATGTAATTCACCATATAAACAAGATGAAAGAAAAAAAAACACATGATAATCTCTCTAGATTCAGAGAAAGCATTTGACAAAATCCAACAACCCTTCATGCTAAAAGTTCTGGAGAGAAAAGGCATACAAGGGCCGTACCTAGAAATAATAAAGGCAATATACAGCAGGCCAGTGGCCAACATCAACATAAATGGAGAGAAACTTGAAGCATTTCCTCTAAACTCAGGGACAAGGCAAGGATGTCCACTTTCACCATATCTCTTCAATATAGTACTAGAAGTTCTTGCTAAAGCAATAAGACAACTAAAGGAGGTCAAGGGGATAAACATCAGAAACGAAGAACTCAAATTATCCCTATTTGCAGATGATATGATAGTATACATGAGCGACCCCAAAAATTCCACCAGAGAACACTTACAGCTGATAAACACCTTCAACAAAGTGGCTGGATACAAAAATAATTCAAAAAAATCAGAAGCCCTTCTTTATACAACAAACAAATGGGCTGAGAAAAAAATAGGGAAACAACCCCCTTCACAATAGCCACAAACAATATAAAATACCTGGGGGTAACTCTAACCAAGCAAGTAAAGGACCTATACAACAAGAATTCAAGCCCCTGAAGAAAGAAATGGAAGAGGCCTTTAGAAGATGGAACTATCTCCCATGCTCATGGATAGGTAGGATCAACATAATAAAAATGGCTTTCCTACCAATAGCAACATATAGATTCAATGCAATTCCTATCAAAATACCAACACAATTCTTTATAGACCTGGAAAGAGCTATTCTCAATTTCATATGGAACAACAAAAAGCCCAGAATAGCTAAATCAATCCTGTACAATATAAAAACATCTGGAGGTATCACCATCCCAGATTTCAAGCTGTACTACAGAGCAACAGTAGTAAAAACAGCATGGTATTGGTATAGACACAGACCAGTAGATCAATGGAATCGAACTGAAGACCCAAAAATGGACCCACACACTTATGGCCAACTAATCTTCGACAAAGAAGCCAAAACCGCACAATGGAAGAAGGAGAGCATCTTCAACAAATGATGCTGGTCCAACTGGATGTCCACTTGCAAAAGACTGAAATTAGACCTATACTATCACCTTGTACAAAACTTAAATCCAAGTGGATCAAAGACCTTAACATAAGCCCAGTCACACTAAATCTACCAGAAGAAAAAGTGGGAGAAACCCTTGAACTCATTGGCACAGGTGACAACTTCCTGAACAGAATACCAACAGCTCAGGACCTGAGATCAACAATCAATAAATGGGACCTCATGAAACTGAATAGCTTCTGTAAGGCAAAAGACACTGACATTCGAATAAAACGGCAACCAACAGACTGGGAGAAAATCTTCACCAACCCCACATCTGACAGAGGGCTAAAATTCAAAATCTACAAAGAACTCAAGAAACTAAATGCCAAGAAAACAAATAATCCAATCAAAAAATGGGAGACAGAGCTAAATAGAGAATTCACAAAGGAGGAATTCCTAATGGCTGAGAGATACCTGAAGAAATGCTCAACATCCTTAATCATCAGAGAAATGCAACTCATGAGGACTCTGAGATTCCATCTCACACTTGTCAGAATGGCTAAGATCAAAAGCTCAAATGCCAGCACATGCTGGAGAGGGTGTGGAGAAAGGGGAACCCTCCCCCATTGCTGGTGGGAGTGCAGGCTTGTGCAACCACTATGGAGGTCAGTCTGGCGATGTCTTAGAAATCTTGAAATAGCTTTGCCTCAGGACCCAGCCATACCACTTCTGGGTATACACCCAAATGACTCCTAATGGAGTCATAGGGAAGTCTCCTCATCTATGTTCATAGCAGCCTTCTTTGTAATAGCTACAAATTGGAAACAACCCAGATGACCCTCAACTGAAGAATGGATTAAAAAACTGTGGTACATCTATACAATGGAATATTACTCAGCTATTAGAAACAATGAAATTATGCAATTTGCAACCAAATGGATGGAACTAGAGAAGCTCATCCTGAGTGAGCTAACCCAGACTCTGAAGGATGCACATGGCATCTATTAACTTATAGTAGGATTATAGTACATAGTACAGGATATCTGTACTACAACCTACACACCAAAAGGAACATGGAGATAGACTATTTTTTTCTTTTTGTGTTGTTGTTCTTTGGTTTGGTGGGTTTGTGTGTTTGTTGGTCTGTTTTTTAGTTTTCCCTTCCTAGCAAGGAGACACCTTTTACTGGCGGTACTGCCTCCTAGGCCCGCAGTGTATGAAGAGGCTCTTGGCCCTCATATGACTCCTGAAGTATGGCGAGGGACTGTTATGTAGGGCCACTCCACCCCAGAGGAGCAAGAGGGAACGATTAGGGGGTAGAGGATGGGAGGGTGGGGCTGGGATGCAGGGAAAGAGGACAATATGATCAAATGTAACCTGAAGCAACAAACAAATAAATTTACTAATTAAAAAAAATCAGGTAACAATTTTAAAACACTGTAAATAAAATAAGGGTTACAGACGTTCAACTTGGTCTTATAAACCTCCAAGAGTTGAAGAAACTTAGAGCTAAGGTAAAATACATGAAGTGCGTGGTGCTAGCCCATGCCTTTAACTTCACCAGAGATGGGAGGAGCACTATAGAGTTAGTTGTCTTATAAATTCTAGAGTTACATGGAACAGGGTGGTGAGGGTGCACACCCTTAATCCCATCATTCAAGAAGAGTACCCCCTTAATCCCAACACACTAGAGACAGAAACAGGCAGATCTCAGAGCTCAAGGTCAGCCTAATACAAAACAAACTCTAAATAGAGAAAAACTTTGATCCAGAAGTGGTGGAGCACATCTTTAATCCCTTCAGATGGGAACCATAGGTCTTTAATCCCAATAATTAGCATGCAGAGACAGACACATAGGATTTGGAAGGACTTAAGTTTAAAAGCTACTTACAAAAGGCCTACTCAATACAAACAAATTGTCCTTTGAGATCTCAAAATATATACACTAAGGCTTGTTTAGCTCCAAAATAACAAAATGATTTTTTCTTTAATCCAGATTGAAAGATAATACTTTATATATCGCCAAAAAACCAAATTTGCTTCAGGAGAAATATTACCTGACCCCCCCCCCCAAAAAAAAAGGTAATTGTCCCAGAGTTAGGATTAGGGCAGGGCTCTGTTCTTATCTTTCCAGGAGATTTAAAACATCCATTCAAGGAACCCAGGGACAACTGGACAACGGAAACCTCAACAGAAAACAGAATCAGACACCAAAGAAGACGAGTGGCCCAGGTGATTCAGCCTTGCAGACTCCCTCAATAGCTGCTTCCATCAAAAGTCTACAACCAGAACAACTCAAAATCGCTAAGATCGTTCAGCTCCACACACTACACCAGCCAGAACTTCAGTAAAACCTGGAAGATCAGCTTCTGTCTACAAACTTCTTAGGATATCTAAACAGCTGAGCACAAAAGGACTGAACATAAAAGGATTGTGCTAACATTTTTAACCATTTTTCCATTCTTGTTCGGGCCCCAAACAGGTTTACTATGACCCAAATCAGCAGGAAGTCATTTTAAGAGAGTGATGTCCCATGTCCAGAGAATGGGGAGGGTTTTTCCCCCTCCCCTTTTTGGTTATTTGATGGATAACAGAAAACTTTGTTATTTAGGGGAAGAGACTACAAGCTGTTAAATGGTCTTGTTAAAAGGGTTTTGGAGGTTAGCCCCAGGGACTTCCTTCTTTTTCTTTTCTGTATCCTTCTTTCTCTCCTATGTAGGAGTGCACAGACTTGAGAAAAATGGGACATAGACATAGTATGGGAAGGACCAAAAAGAAGGGACAGATTATTGAATATGCCCTTATACCTTTGTATATTGATACAAAATTAGTATTATATTTGGCTAAAGTGGTATTGACCATTGTTTATTGTGCAAAATTAAGATTGTATTGGACTACAGTGGTATTGATGTTTGTATATTGATACAAAATTAAGATTATAGTTGGCCACAATAGTATTGACCCTTGTATATTGACATAATATTAAGATTGTATTGGGCTACATAGGCATTGATCTTTGTATATTGATACAAAATTAAGAGTATATTTGGCCACATTGGTATTGATCTTTGTATATTGATACAAAATTAAAGGTAACACTTCTTAAAGGTATTGTACCTAGTGATACTTAAAAATGAAATGTGAAGCTCTGGCCTCTTGATACCAACTGTCTTAAACCATTTAGGATAGTTAAGAAAAACAAGCTCCTAGTCATGCAAGCATGTCATTTTGTTAGCTACTATGACAGTCTATCACAGATATTCTCTAAGCTACTCAGAAATCAAGTTGTTAAGAAACAAGCAACATTTGCTTATCTAAATACAAGATATAGATTGGGCATCTTCAAAAACCCCAAGAGATCTGCAGAATATGTCATTCAAAGATGTTGTCTTAAATTAAGATTTTTTTTGATATCGAGACATATCAGCTCCTGACCGCAACCCCTATTCTACTCCAAGTAGAAGATGAGCATCGAAGAATCTCCAGTGTGAGATGGTTGAATTAGTGGCAAGCCTATATCTTGGCATGAAAAACCCCTTGCTTCAACTGTAGACAGACTGCTGTCCAAAAAGGACAAAACTTGGTAGCAGGGAAGTCGACAACCTAGCTCTGCCAAGACAGGGTAGGTACGTCCTTCATAATTCCTGCTCTACAATCAATGTCTGTCAGAGAAATGGGACCAAAAGGCTGAAGATTGATGCTGTAATGTATGGAGAGAAAACGGGAATTGTCGAGGCAGCCACTAATATGTCATTTCTTAGTTTTGGATGATGCAGGCCCTGCACTTCCTACATAATCAGATATATTTATCCCTCTCAGGTCTCTGAGGTGGTTGAGGAATAGATAGCTAGAGTCTCATAGTTAAATTTTGAGTTGTTTAGGAATCAAGAGGGTGTTCTGGATCTAAGAAGATGTTTTTAAAATTGTGATGCAAGTTAGTATGAAAGCTGAGTCAGATATAGAACTTTAAACTCATGGAGATGGTTAGATGGTAGAACGTTAAAGTCAGAGGCCAAATATGTATGAACTGGACATTGGGAATGTATGCTGGGCCATGTAACTCTCATAAATGTGGCATATTTATTTCTGTTGTTTTGTATAGTATTTACTGTTATAAGAGAAGGAACCATTTGTTGGACTGAAAGGGGGCGCTGTTGGGGGGAAGAGGGTGGAAGGGTGGGACAGGAAGGGGAAGTAGGGAAGGGATTATGACTGAGATGTAACTTGAAGAAATAAGAAAATAAAGTATAAAAAAAAAGAATCTCTGAATTTTGGTGGGTTGCTAAATTGCCCCCAAAGAGACACCCAATAATTCATCTCTTTTTCTTTTGTATTCTTCTAATGTTTATTCACTACTTCAAGCCACATCTCTATCACAGTGCTGTCCTCCTCCCCTCCCAGCCCGCCCAACCCCCTCCTACTCCTCCAGAGTGGGGTGTTCCCACACATCAGTCCTCCACCCCAGTTCAGCAAACAAGAGCCTCCTCATATAGTGGGAGCCTCCTTGCCAGCACCACTAGGGTAAAGTGTCTCATCAACAAAGTCTATGTGCCTGTTCCTTTTGATGTCTCATTTACAAAAGGATGTATGTATTTACCTTGAGTGTGTGTGTGTGTGTGAGCGCGTGCACATGTGCGCCTGCATTTGCATGATGTTTGTGGAAGTCAGAGGAGAAACTTTCAGGAATGTGATCTCACCCACCTTCCATCTTGTTGAGCTAGGGCCCATCCTGTTTCTCCCACACTGTGCATTGCAAGCTAGCTGGCCCATGGGCTTCGGGGCAACTTTCCAATCATTTCCTCCTATCTCACCTTAGGAGTATTGGGGTTATAGATGCTTTACCATCACACCTGTACTGTTGTTTCTCTAATGTGGGTTTCAGGGATGGAACTCAGATAAAAAGGCTTACTTACCAAGAGCTTTACCAATTCAGTCATTGCCTCAGCCATTAAGTACATAAAATCCTTAGTATGTGATGTTAATAAAACAAGAAATATTAGCTCTCATCATATTCAGTTCCTTCATTTTATTTTTTTCCTTTATTTTTTATTTCTTCAAGTTACATCTCAATCGCAGTCCCCTCCCTATTCCCCCTCCAGTCCCACCCTCCCACCCTCAGCCCCCCATCCTCTTCCCTTTTTTATTCTTTTAAGTTTAAGGTATATCTTATTTCCCCCTACAGTTTCCCCTTTCAGTCCAAAAAATGGCTCTTTCTCTTATAATAACAAATACAATACAGTACAACAGAGGTAATTAGACCACAGTTCTGAGGGTTATATGGCTTAACGTACATTCCCAATGACCAGTCCATATGTATTTGGTACCTGACTTTAACATTCTACTATCTAAACATCTCCATGAGTTTAAAGGTCTATATCTGACTCAACATTCATACTAACTTGCAACACAATTTTAAAAGTATCTTCTTAGATGTATAACACTCTCTTGACTCCTAAACAACTTAAAATTAAATTATGAGACTCTAGCTCTTTGTTCTTCAACCACCTCTGAGACCTGAGAGGGATAAATATATCTGATTTTATAGGTAGTACAGGGCCTGCAGCTTCCCAAACTAAGAAATGGCATACCTGTGGCTGCCTGGACAGTTCCCATTTTCTCTCCATACATTACAGCATCGATCTTCAGTCATTTGGCCCCATTTCTCTGACAGACATTGATTGTAGAGCAGGGGTTATGAAGGACTTACCTACCCTGTCTTGGCAGAGCTAGGCTGTAGACTTACCTGCTTCCAGGTTTTGTTCTTTTTGGACATCATTCTGTCTACAGTTGGAGCAAGGGGCTTTTCCTACCAAGAGATAGGCTTGCGACTAATTCAATCATCTCCCACTGGAGATTCTTCAATGCTCATCTTCTACTTGGAGGAGAATAGGGGGTGCTGTCAGGAGTTGATATGTCTTGATATAAAAAAAATCTAAAGTTACGAAAACATCTTTGAATGCCATATTCTGCAGATCTCTTGAGGTTTTTGAAGAGGCCCTATCTATCTCTTATATTAGGGTAAGCAGATGTTGCTTGTCTCTTGCTGGTTTATTTCTGATTAGCTTAGCAAGTAACTATAATAGGCTGTCATAGTACCTAACAGAATGACCGGCTTGCATAACCATTAGTTTGCATTTCTTAATTATCCTAAACAGTTTATGACAATTAGTAGTAAAAGGCCGAAACATCACATTTCATTTTTTTCTTTACCTCCTAACCCTTCCATCCCATTTCTCTGGGGTGGGGTGTCCTTATATAACAATCCCTCATCTCAGTTGAGAGGTCGTATGAGAGCCAAGAGCCTCTTCATTCATTGGGGATCTACGAAGCAGTACCATCAGTGAAAAGTGTCTCATTGCCCAGGAGAGAGAACTACTAAACAAACAAACCAATAAGCATACAATAGATAAAAAAGACTAAAAAATAGAAAAAAATATAACTAATATATAAAAAATAAATAAAGAATAAAAGTTAAAAATAAGAAGTCTATGTCCAAGTTCCCTTTAGTGTGTTAGTTGTAGTATTGGTACCTTCTACTATATAGCTAAAATCCTACTATAAGTGAATAGATGCCATATGTGTCCTTCTGAGTCTGGGTTAGTTCACTCACAATGAGCTTTGTCATTCGAACAAAACGGCAGCCTACAGACTGGGAGAAAATCTTCACCAACCCCACATCTGACAGAGGGCTAATATCCAAAATCTACAAAGAACTCAAGAAATTAAATGCCAAGAAACCAAATAATCCAATCAAAAAATGGAGGACAGAGCTAAATAGAGAATTCACAAAGGAGGAATCCCTAATGGCTGAGAGACACTTGAAAAAATGCTCAACATCCTTAATCATCAGAGAAATGCAACTCAAGATGACTGTGAGATTCCATCTCACACCTGTCAGAATGGCTAAGATCAAAAACTCAAATGACAGCACATGCTGGTGAGGGTGTGGAGAAAGGGGTACCCTACTTCATTGCTGGTGGGAATGCAGGCTTGTGCAACCACTATGGAGGTCAGTCTGGCGATATCTTAAAAAACTTGGAATAGCTCTGCCTTAGGACCCAGCCATATCACTTCTGGGTATACACCCAAATGCCTCTTCACGGAATCATAAGGATGTTTCCTCATCTATGTTTATAGCAGCCTTATTTGTAATAGCTAGAAAGTGGAAACAACCCAGATGTCCCTCAACCGAAGAATAGGTCAAAAAACTGTGGTACATCTATACAATGGAATATTATTCAGCTATCAGGAACAATGAAATTATGCAATTTGCAGCCAAATGGATGAAACTAGAAAAGCTCATCCTAAGTGAACTAACCCAGTTCCTTCATTTTCATGTTTGGTGCCTTGATTTCACAGCAGATATTCAGAAATTAGGTTTGGGCATGACTGCCAAAATGCTGCCAAATATGTGCAATGTAGAAATATAACTGCCAATATGTGCAGTTGTAATCCCAATGGCTTCCAATGCACTGTGGTGTGAATAGGACTCCTTTAACAACCCACACAGCCATAGATGACTTAGATTTAACAGTATCTTACTGCTTCCTCATAGATCAGACAACTGCTCCAAAGAAATCTTAGAATCACCAAGTGCAATCATTTGAATGGATATAAATCTTGAGGCATGAAAGGTATATTATGTCTCTAAAATACAATATTTATTTGTAAAATAAATTACTTAGGATGAATATCTTATTTCCTAGTAAAAACCTGAGTCAGAGCCCTAATTTCAAAACTTTCCCTGTACAACAAGAACTTCAAGCCCTTGAAGAAAGAAATTGAAGAGGCCTTTAGAAGATGGAAAGATCTCCCATGTTCATGGATAGGTAGGATCAACATAATAAAAATGGCCATCCTACCAAAAGCAATATATAGATTCAATGCAATTCCTATCAAAATACCAACACAATTCTTTATTTACCTGGAAAAAGCTATTCTCAATTTCATATGGAACAACAAAAAACCCAGAATAGCTAAATCAATCCTGTACAATAAAAAAAACATCTGGAGGTATCATTATCCAAGATTTCAAGCTGTACTACAGAACAATAGTATCACAAACAGCATGGTACTGGTATAGAAACAGACAAGTGGATTAATGGAATCGAATTGAAGACCCAGAAATGGACCCACACATCTATGGCCACCTAATTTTTGACAAAGAAGCCAAAACTGCACAATGGAAAAATGACAGCATCTTCAACTTTCCAGTCTTTACCTGGTCAGAGAGTGCAAAGTAACAGAGAGGAAGCAAGGCACACCAAAGCAGCAGAGTGATGCTGAGACTTTTTAGAAATATAGAAACAAAGGGAAATATTCTCAAAGAATACCGCATGGAAGTGTGAGTGTCAGAACCATAATGAAATATATATAAATGCAATGGTAGACTTATGTAATATGACCTGGTGAGTCATCTCATGTGGTTTCAGAAGTTGCAAAAAGAGTAACCGAAGCTACTCTTTTTTAAGATAAAAAAATTGAAGGAAGGAACATTTTAATGTGTTTCCTGACACCCCTTGGAGTTAATTTCAAAAGTGGTGTCACAGGTAGCAACACCAGTAAGTCTCAATCCCATCACTGCTACAGTGCTATGATCTGCTCAGTCTGGGTTGGAGAAGTGTTGCAAAAGCATCCAGGAGCAACAGATCTGTGCTCTGAACTGCTGTGAGGCTTACAGTGGCCAGAAAGTGCCGAGGCCACAGTCAAGGGTGGGAATGTCAAAACACTATTGTGATTGTTGTAATCCCTTCATTGCTTCAGTTCTTTCTCCCTGTAGACCATGATTGCATTGGATTTGAGGAAGATTTGTTTCATCCTGAAAATAGCCCATTTCTAAGTACCTGTCACATAGCAAACTCTCAGTAAATAATTGTTGATGAGGGAGAATGGTTGCTTCTTTCATCCATCAACTGAGACTCTCAGCTCTAGTCCCTATGGCCATTTGTTCATGCTTATTATTCTCCAAGCCTATTAGTACTATATGTGTTCCATGAGGCTATTTTAGCCAAGATAGATGTTTGCACAGATTTCTCCCTGTCCTGGCAAGTGCAAGAGTGGACATTGCTATTATCCATTCTGGATCAAAACCAAGAGTTCCTCTTTGCTTAGGCTTCAGGGCTAAGTCTTCTTGTACATAGAAATGTATCATGTTGATGCCCCTGATGGGCAGACTGCCTGAAGCTTCATTGAGTTATCAGTGCTCCTACTTGATCTATTGACAGTGGAGGCTTGAAAGTAAACAGTTTTGCCAACTCCAAATGGCTTGTTTGAGGCCTGGCAAGCACGAAAGCTTTGCGCAAAACTAAGAGCTGGCATAGATACTGAGGTTTGCAGTAAGTTTTTACTGTTGCATGTAGGGGGAAGAAATTTCATTAAAAAGTCCGTATTCTAAAACCAGGGCAAGAGAATTAGAGCTTGATTGCAATCCATATGTTTAAGTAGCTCAGATGTGTACAAAAAACAAGACAGTGGCATTTGGAAGAGAGAGGAAAATGGGATTTCAGTCTCACTTTATGAGTCACTGCCTTCTTGGTTATAATATTACTGTATCTGTAAGAGACATACGGGAGCATCAATGCCACTTGATTTAAAAGGAAATGTAGGTTACTGCCACCGGAGCTGTGGAAAGCTAGCTATCACTCACCCATGAACCTGCAGGATCTTGCCTATAAAAACTCAGGATGAAATTCAACCATAAACAAACCAGATTTCTTCATAAGTTAAATAGTAATTATACCAGGGAACTTTCATGAGACAATGAGCTTGATATTAACACAGCAACACAGAGAGAGTTCATAGTTACAGGAAAGGGGTAAGAATCAGAATTTATACAAACCAATGAGTGGGGAAGTTAGTACACATGATAAACACTGATGACATGCTTTAGGTTAATTAATGTATCCTGGTACAGTAGGAATGGCAAATAATAATAATAACAACAACAACAACATTGAAGTGAAACAGAAAAGAATTGTGTGCCACAGACCATAGCTAATTTTGGTTCTTAACCAAGTAATAAGATTTACTCAATGACATGGTTCGTTAATGGTAGGAAAATACCCATGCTGTTATGGTTTTGATGTGAAATGTTCCCCCATAGAATCCTCTGTTTGAATTCTTAACCTGTAGTTGGTGGTGCTATTTTGAGAATTTGTGGAACTTTTGGGGAGGTAGGGTCTTACTAGAGGAAGTGGATTCTGAAGAAAAATTCTGGAAGTTTGTAGCCCTTCCCTAGTCTCAGTCTTTCTGCTTCCTGTCCCTTTAAGTTGTCAACAGTTCTAGTCACATGATCCAACTGCCAGAGAGTCCCCCCCACATGCCATCCCTTCTCCACTGTGATCAACTAAGTGCCTTCAAATCATGAGCCAAAATAAATGTTTTTCTCCTTTTCCTGTAATGCTGTGTACTGATTGTCAAGTTCAAGGGATCTAGAAGCACCTGGGGGACAAACTTCTGGGCGTGTCTGTGAATGAGTTTCTAGTTGATATTTTGTGGAGTTGGGAAGACACTCTCTAAATGTGGACAAAACAAAACAAAACAAAACAAAACAAAAACAGTCTAACTGCTGGAATTCTAGACTGAATAGCAAGGAGAAATAACATTCAACATCACCATTCATATTTCTGTGTTTTTTGATTATGGATGCTATGTGCTTTCGTACCCCAAACACCTGCCACTGTGATTATCACACTATGATTTACTCTACACTTGATCCTTGAGGCCAGGTAATCCTTCCTGAAGTTGCTTTTGTTAAAGATTTTTCTCACAGTGACAGAAGTAGTAACATTTTCACCTAAGTAGCTTTAAAAAGTATTTATCATAAAACAGAAAAAAGTGTGTGTGTGTGTGTGTTTAACCTGTATACTGGTGTGAGTAAAACTGGTTTGAGTAAAACAGAAAGGTGATATAAGTAAAGAACACATCTGGCAAGGGGATCTTTAACTCAATGTTATAGTGAGGGTGGGTAAGCCCAAAGAAAAGGATATTCTAGCTCAAAGAGCCTTTACGAAAGGTGGAGTTGTAATTAGATTGATTCATCCAAGACATCAAGAAGCCCTGAGCTGATGAAGGAGGAAGGACATGCTTGAGAAGAACTTCAAGTGATGCATCATGAGTCCAAGATATGAATGACTTCCTAGATCACATCAGTAGGTTTCATGTTAACCTAATGCATGGAGAAGCTATTAAAGGTTGTCCAGGGCCAAGGCTGCTGTTCCAGGTAACAATGACAAGAATAGAAAGTATATGGCTCAGTCAGATTCTTCCTGAGTTCTATAATTGCTTTCAGGGATCCAAAGTGGATTTAGACAGATCTATTAAGAGCATTTTGCAGTAGTCCAGATGGACTGTGAGAGTGATTTGGACAACAGTGTGTGCAATATGACTACAGAATAACTACTGACTGAAGAGATAACATGGAGATAGCATCAACCCATTACACAAATCTGATAAACCTGTCCTGTAAGACATGATGAAGGTATTCATATTTTTTTACCCCTCCATTATATTGGAGTATTACGTATACCTTTTTAGATTGACAACAAAATTTTTTTTTTTTTAATGGGCTACATGTAAAGGAATTAGAAACAAATTTTCTTGGGCATTTTTTTTGTACTCTCCTTTCCCTATGATATGACACCAGTAATGTGGCAGGAAAGGACACGTCACTAAATTCTATCTAAGGATGACCAAGATGTGGAACTTTAAGTGACCAGGAATAAAATGAACAAGAGCTCAATTTTCTTTCTCAAGTGTACATCAAATGTTTGTTAAGATACCATCTGGTTACCCATAAAATGAATCTCAGTGTGTTTCAAAGGAGCAGTATCACACCAAGATTGTTCTTTTATAAAAATGGCATTAAATTTTAAAGTAAAAAATAATTGTTAGTCAAATCACTCTAAGAGACTGTATTTTAAAATTAGACAAGTCACTAGAAGGGTTGCCTGTGTGTCAAATGAAAACCAAAAATAAAATCTTTAAAAAAATAGAAAAAAGAACAAAAATGAAGGCAAAAATATCAAGTTTATGGGGAACAATTAGGAAAAATGTGAACATTGAATATATTGGAAAAATTTGAAAATAATGACCTGTGTTCTTTATTTAATAAGTTAGAAAGAAGATAACTAAACCTTAAATAAGTAGGAAAAAATCCTCAATAAAATATGTGTGAAAAGCCAACAAAAATAAAAGAAGCAAAATTAACATTTAGAAATGTTTAATAAATTAACAAAAATAATGGAAGGAAAAATTAACATTTAGAAATGTTTAATAAATTAATAAAACCTAAAAAAATTACTTAAGAAAGTAAAATATAATCAGTATCAGTAACGAGACACTATCATTCCAGGTTCTACAAACATTAGGTAACAAGTTAAAACGTTATGCGGGCAGATTCAGCACAACAGAGGAAATGAAAATAAAAGTCCTCGAAAATCACGACTTTTTGAAACTGACATTCAAAGTAAAACCAGGATAACTTATTCATCTAGGAAATTCAAACTCTAAAATCATTTCAAAAAGAAAATGTTAAAGAATTTCCTTCTAAAATTCTCATCTGGGGTTGCCAAAGACCTGAAAATAGACACCCACCAAAAGAAATCTTGAAAAGGAAGAAAAAAATAGGATTACTTATGCAATATGATATAAAACTAATGTCCTCAAGCCATCTGGTGTTGTCAAAAACACTTAAGGGACTGGAAAGATAGTCAAACAATTACAAACACTCATTGCTCTTCTACAAGACACGGGTTTGGTTCCCAGTATGCGCACATGGCTCATAACCATCCATAACTCCAGTTTCAGGGGGATCTGACATCTTTTTCTTACTTCTGTGAGCCCCAAGCATGAACATGTGGCAAACATTCATATACATAAAATAAAGTAAAAAAAACAAAAACCTAAAATCTAATACTCTGTAGGGCTGGATTTGTGGGTAGATATTGTTTAAATTTGATTTTGTCATGGAATATCTTGTTTTCTCCATCTATGTTGATAGAGAGTTTTGCTGGGTATAGTAGTCTGGCTGGGTACCTATGTTCTCTCAGGGCTTGTAGGACATCTGTCCAGGCCCTTCTATCTTTTAAAATTTCTGAGAATTCAGGTGTAATTCTGATGGGTCTGCCATTATACGTTACTTGACCTTTTTCTCTTATGACTTTTAATATTCTTTCTTTGTTCTGTACATTTGGAGTTTCAATTATTATGTGGTGAGAGGAGCTTCTTTTCTGATCTAATCTGTTTGGTGTACTTTAAGACTCTTGGAATTTTATTGGCATCTCTTTCTTTAGGTTTGGGAAGTTTTCTTCTATGATTTTGTTGAAGATGTTTCCTGGACTTTGGAGTCAGGAGTCTTCTCTTTCCTCTATGCCTATAATTCTTAGGTTCCATCTTTTCATTGAGTCCTGGATTTCTTGGATGTTATGGGTGAGGACTTTTTCAGCTTTCTCATTTTCTTTGGATGTTGTACTGATTTCTTCCATCGAATCTTCCATGCCTGAGATTCTGTCTTCCATCTCTTGTATCCTATTTTTGATACTCATGTCTGTAGTTCCTGTTCTCTTCCCTTGATTCTCCATTTCCACTCTTAACTCTGACTGTGTTTTCTTTATTGCTTCCATTTCCAGTTTCATGCCTTGAAAGATTTTATTCGTTTTGTATATTTCCTGCTCTAATTTGCTTGTCTTTGCCTGGAAACCTTTCATCTCTTTTAAATCTTTCATTGCCTTGTCTCTTTCCTGTTTAAGTTGAGCCACTTTGGCTTTGAGCTCTCTAATAGTATTCTCCTTTGCTTTCACCTGTAAAATTGTGGACTCTTTGAATTCCTTCATAGATTTAAATCCTTCTTGAAAGGACTCTATCATTTTCCAGACTGTAGAATTGTCATTATTTTCATGTGTTTCAGCTGTGGTGAAGTGGTCAGAGCTTGCTGTACTGGCATCGCTGCATTCTGTTGGGCTCATAATTCCCTGGCTTTTGTTGATTCTGCTTTTTCACTGTCCTTTTGCCATTTTATTGTCCACCCTACCAAAAGCAATATACAGATTCAATGCAATTCCTATCAAAATACCAACACCATCCTTTATAGACCTGGAAAAAGCAATCCTCAATTTCATGTGGAACAACAAAAAACCCAGAATAGCTAAATCAATCCTGTACAAAAAAAAAAAAAAAAAAAATCTGGAAGTATCACCATCCCAGATTTCAAGCTGTACTATAGAGCAATAGTAGTAAAAACAGCATGGTACTGGTATAGAAACAGACTAGTGGATCAATGGAATTGAATTGGAGACCCGGAAATGAACCCACACACCTATGGTCACCTAATTTTTGACAAAGAAGCCAAAACCGCACAATGGAAAAAGGACAGCATCTTCAACAAATGGTGCTGGTCCAACTGGATGTCCACTTGTAAAAGAATGAAATTAGGCCTATACTTATCACCTTGTACAAAACTTAAGTCCAAGTGGATCAAAAATCTTAATATAAGCCCGGTCACACTAAATCTACTAGAAGAGAAAGTGGTAAAAACCCTTGAACTCTTTGGCACAGGTGACAACTTCCTGAACAGAACACCAACAGCTCAGGACCTAAGACCAACAATCAATAAATGGGACCTCATGAAACTGAAAAGCTTCTGTAAGGCAAAAGACACTGTCATTTGAACAAAACGGCAGCCTACAGATTGGGAAAAAATCTTCACCACATCTGACAGAGGGCTAATAGCCAAAATTTACAAAGAACTCAAGAAATTAATTGCTAAGAAACCAAATAATCCAATCAAAAATGTGGAAAGAGCTAAACAGAGAATTCCTAAAGGCTGAGAGATACTTGAAGAAATGCTCAGCATCCTTAATCATCAGAGAAATACATCTCAAGACTTCTCTAAGATTCCATCTCACCCCTGTCAGAATGGCTAAGATCAAAAGCTCAAATGGCAGCACATGCTGACGAGGGTGTGGAGAAAGGGGAACCCTCCTCCATTGCTGGTGGGAGTGCATGATTGTGCAACCACTGTGGAAGTCAGTCTGGTGATATCTTAGAAAACTTGGAATAGCTCTGCCTCGGGACCCAGCCATATCACTTCTGGGTATACATCCAAATGACTCACCGAATCACAAGGAAGTTGCCTCATCTATGTTCATAGCAGCCTTATTTGTAATAGCTAGAAACTGGAAACAACTCAGATGTCCCTCAACTGAAGAATGGATTGAAAAACTATTGTACATCTAGATAATGGAATACTACTCAGCTATCAGAAACAAGGAAATTATGTAATTTGCAGCCAAATGGATGGAACTAGAAAAGCTCATCCTGAGTGAGCTAACCTAGACTCAGAAGGATGCACATGCACATGGCATCTATTCACTTATAGCTGGATTTTAGCTATTTAGTACAGGATATCTATACTACAATCAATGCACCAAAGGGAACATGGACATAGACTTTTTTGTTTGTTTGTTTTCTCTCCCTGTCATTGAGACACTTTTCCCTGGTGGTACTGCCTTGTAGTCCTCCAGTGTAGGAGGAGGCTCTTGGCCATCATATGACTTCTGAACTGGGTCAGGGGAATGTTATGTAAAGACACTCCACTCCAGAGGATTGGGATGGAAGGGTTAGGGGGTAGAGGGTGGGAGGACAGGACTGGGAAGGGTGGAAAGAGGACACTATGATGGAGATATAACCTGAAGCAATAAATAAATAAATTTTAAAAATAAAAAAAGGAAAAGAAAAAAATACAAATTGCAAAAACAAAAACAAAACCCTAATACTTAGGTAAAAGAATAGAATAGAAATGTAGAGATACAATGTTCATGTGAACATGAAAATATGCTATGGGAGTGCAATGCAATCAATGTTTTTGTAGTGGATGAGGGCTAAATAGGGATGAAGGGGAACTGGATCTCTGTAGGGATGATTGTAATGATACTCAAAATCTACCTTGCACCATATAATAAGTGTCTATTGTTCATTCTATTTAGCAAGCTAGCTTCATCTAAACTAGCAGTAACATTGTCTGGTCTTTCTTCACTCTCTATCATGTGAGGGTTGAAGAAAGGGGAAGCTTGTCCTTGTCGCTGTATCACTGCTGCCTGCCAGGTATCTGATCCACAAAATATAGTAAAATTGGAGCTGTGGTTGGTTGTGCATGATGGCTTAGAAATTACTATAGACATTACTCAAGATCAGTTCTTGAGCTGTGGAATATTGGGTTAATGAGTCTTCATCTCTCTATATGTAATATGAAATCATGTGACAACACATTATACATATCATCTCTATGTTCATTCATTGGAGTACTCCCCATAAAACAGAACCCATTCTAGGCATTATAGGGGCACAGCAGTGAGTAATACTAGTCAAGCCCAAGTTTTCATCCTAGATCTTTTATTGCACTGAGGGTCCACCAAGTACAAGGGAAGAGATCAGTTTATGCAACTATTGTATAGCATGTTATAGGAAATCCACCCAGGGAAACTAAGACCCAGTGAACTTGATAACTAGAGGTTTTTATAACATGAAATCAAGCATTAATTTGTTCTTGGAGTAGAAACAATGATGGAATAATTCAAGGAACTATGGAAAAAACATTACAGACAAAAAAATGTCTATTTTGAAAAAAACCTGGGTAGGGAGAGAGAGAGAGAGAGAGAGAGAGAGAGAGAGACTGACTATAGGGAAAACAGAGTTGAAACCAGGCTTTATTTTGAAATTTTGAGGATAGTAGATATTTCAACATGATGTGTACAGGATCAAGGAAAGAAGCCATGGGAGGAGGTTTGAAATATCCCACAGACAGAATAATTGATGGAGCCAAGCTTTAGAGGAGGAAAATGTTGCAAGCATAGATGGGGGGTTTCAGCTTTGGGGAAAAGAAGCCAATATCTCTTTTTGGAGAGGCAAAAAAAAGTAATGAAAAGTTTAAAGGAAACATACATAGATAGACTGGAGGGAGCAATATCAAAAGGTTTGCTGACTTTTTAAAGAAAGGCCTGCTGGTGAGAGTGAGTGGAGGGTAAGGAGAGAGTTGATGACTGAGTAGAATGGAAAGAGCTTGAGAAATACACACACAGAGCAGGAGGCAGTCCAGGTCTTGGGAAAGGTTCCCTAGATACCACAGTAGCTACAACAGAACATTCTCCATTGCACCATGAGGGAAGTCCTCTGGCTGAGAACAAACCCATCAATCTGTTCCCACCCAGTCATGGTAAGGCTTACCTCCAGTTTCCTTTGAAATGCTGGTTTTCAAAGTATATTTTTGTAAAATAAAGCAGTCTTGTTTATCACCATCTACCATATAATTCTTGTATGTCAAATAGCAATGACATGAAACCTTAGCCATTTTGGTGATTTCTCACTTTCATATCCCTTGTAGACAACTCTTTTCCTCTAGAGTGAGGCAGGCATAAATTTTAGATTCTTTTATGAAAAATCCTATAATTTATCATTTCAGTTGATTTTACAAGCCTTACCTTTCCCTTAATTGCTATATTATTTATAGTTTGACCTGTCACAACAATCATTGTCTCCATGAACTTTGCTTAATTTAAGAAATCTCAGGATTGGTTTCATGAGATGGCTCAGAGGAAAAGGTTCTTGCCTCCAAGCCTGACATCCTGGATTCAGTCTTTGGACCCTACATGGTGGAAGGGGAGAACATTTACTTTTTCAAGTTTTCATCTGATATCACACAAACAGTGACATCCACATTATGTGCATACACACACACACACATACACACACACAAACATATACACATAAAAAACGCATGCACACAAACACATACACATACAAACATAGACGTATACAAATGCACACACAAACATACACATACAAACACACACACACACACACACACACACACACACACACACACTAATGTAAAGCTATTAAGAAAGACTTTCCAAGATTGAGGTACTTTGTCACCTGCAGTGCTAGGATAGTGAAAGAACTGGAATGAAGGTGAAAACGAGATGAAGAGAAATGACTTTGATTTCCCTTCTCCTTCATTCTCAGGATATGTGGGATTATGATGATGAAATCCACTGGTTCCATCTTAGCTTTGATAATTACCAATGGTAATAAAGTCCAAGACATCTATTTGAGTGTGAAAGTTTGTTGTGGTATCAAGTTTGTTTCCCATCTATCAAATTCACAGTGAGTCCTAGTCCTCGAGTATTAACAACCAGGTCTTTTAGAAAGTGATTAGATAAGGATGACTCTGTTCAAGAATGGAATTGATGCCCTTATGAAAGAGGCTTGAGACATGTATGGTGTGCAATGACTGAGATTCTGGCATGTGGAAGACTGAGGCAGGAGGATGATGAGTTGGAATTCAGCCTGAAGTACTATAAAGGGAGTTAAAGACTTACAAAAAAAAATTTTTAAGTCTTTGAAAGACTTCTTTCTGGCTTTATTGAGATCTGAGACTACAACATAACACCATCTATTGTATGTCTTGGGGATAGAGAGGAGCGTTGACAGATTCGGCATCTATTGGACTCATGATCTTGGACCTCCTTGACTCCAGAACTACAAATCATAAGTTTCCATTGTTTATAAATTACTTTGATAGTTAATTGTAGCTACCCAAAGAGAAGTTTCAAAAACAAAGTGTCATAGACTGAGAAGGTTAAATAACATAAATGTGTTTTCTTTCAGTTTAATATATTAGAAATTCAGGCTTAAATTGCAGGCACTGTTGAGTAGAGCTCATGATAGAAGGCTTTCTGAGTAGCTATTGGCTGTCTACCTACTCTTCTTGTTGCAGGACAAGAATGATCTGTTGCTTGTATGCACAGAACTGTGGTAGTGAGGGATAGTGTGGGAGGGAGGAAGCAGGGGGAAGAAGGAAGAGTGATGCAGAGTGAATAAGAATAAGGGGAAAGGGAAGGAGAAGGAGGAGAAGGAAAGGAAGATAATGAGGAGAGAAGAGAAGAGAAGGAGGAAGAAGAGGGAGAAGGAGAACAAGGAGGAGGAGGAGAAGAAGGAGGAGGAGAAGAAGAAGAAGAAGAAGAAGAAGAAGAAGAAGAAGAAGAAGAAG
>CAJQZJ010001558.1:2682230-2697422 GCA_907164525.1 Lophiomys imhausi
AGAAGAAGAAGAAGAAGAAGAAGAAGAAGAAGAAGAAGAAGAAGAAGAAGAAGAAGAAGAAGAAGAAGTCTACAGCCCCAGTGTTCTGATGTCTTTTTAATAAGAGCACTGGTCATGTTGGATAACAGACCTACTCTTACACCTTCATTGAAACTAAATTGCTTCTTTATTGATCTTCTCTTCACAAACACCCACAATTAATCTCTGCCAGTTTCTTTTTGTCACATTTACACAAACTAGATTCACTTAGGAAGAAGGAATCTCAACTGAGGAATTGCCTCCATTAGAGTACATAAGATTGTCCTTTGGGAATGACTGTGGGATATTTTCTTGGTTAAATGATTGGTGTGGGGTGGCTTAGCTCACTGTGGGTATCCCTGGGCAGGTGGTTGTTGGTTGTTTAAGAAAGTAAACTGAGCAATCGATTGAAAGCAATCTAGTTTTGAAACCTCCTCCAAGGTCTTTACTTCAGTTCCTGCTCTGACTTCCTGTAATGATGGATTGACATGTGGAAGTATGAGTCAAATAAACCTTCCCTCCTCAAATTACTTTTGTCAATGTTTTATCACAGCAACAAAATAGCAAATTCGTATTAAAAAAGAAAAAAGACCTATGTAGTCTGCGTCTACACAGACATTCAGTCTATAATACCATCCAATGGTGCAAGATACCGATCTACACCAACAGCATCCATCAGAGAAATGTCCTATTATTACTATAGTATGAGTCAATTAACACATTCAGTTGAGGTTTCAGTTGGTCCTCAGGTTCACACGTAAATTGATAAGATATACAGACAGTACCATGACCCATAGCAGATAAAGAAACTTTTATAGATCAGGAGAACTTCATGAGCCCCAAATGCTTCCACACTGGGGAGGCACAGGTTATAGAAACAGCACAGCAGGATTAGAATTGAAAATGGGTTTTGATGTATCTACACCCACAGTTGCATGTAATTCATTACTGAAATGTTATTAGGGTTGGCACACCCTCTCCAGCCGTTCATTCCTTATGGAGTGGCTATGTTGCTTTCATCGTGCACTCACCCCTTCTAATAAATGTCAGAGGAAGGGGTAGAACATTGAAAATTGAGTCAGCCTGTCTAAAATCATACAACCAGCTGATGAGAGCGATGTAACTGAAATCGAAGCTCCTAAATTTCCATGTGTCTAATTGCTTTTGCTGGCAGCCTACTGCACCTTCACTTCAGTATAGGAGCAGAGATACTCTCTTCTTTATGTCTCTAAAGTACTATTTGGTGTTTTGTGTGTGAAGCAGCTTTGGCGATGATCATAGGGGCTCATAGCCTGGGAATGTTCATTACATGCCAAACACTTTCAGCATATGGCGGCATTCAATCCTCTAACCAGCACTGCACACTCAGCACTACAAGCATTATCATTTTCCCCATGGAGGAAGAAAGGTTCAGTGAATGAGTTGTCACAGCCAAGGGCCAGCAAATCCATGGTGCGACCTCAGCTTGACTGAATGAAAATTCAAAGACTCTAACTAGGGAAGTAGAGACAACATGCTTGTCGGGAACTTATGGCTCTCACAGAGTAGTAAGAAGTTTTCATTTAGATTTGTATTGGTGTCTTTATAACATTATATTATGTTTTTTAGTAAGACAAAAAATGTAAATTTATTAAGGAAAAGTGAGAAAAGAACTCCTGAGTAAATGAAGGGTTCCCGACACTCATTGTATCTCAATATATTTTTTCTTCTCTCATATAATACATCCTGATGGCAGTTTCTTTCCCCTTGGCTCCTCACATTATTTGACATCACCTATCTTAAGAATATGCATGTTTCCTCATGTTTGATAAACAAAAGTAAAAATATTTTTACTTGTCTTCTGTTCTCTGATATCTATACAGAGAAGATTTTGGAAACATCTTTAACAGATGCAAGATGAGAAGTTCTTGCATGAATTTTTCACACAAGTTTGAAACAAAAGTCTGTTAATTCCACCTGGAGCATTAAAGGCATACCAAAGAACAGTTACATCCATGCACAACTACAAAATTACTGGGTTTATTTTGGAAGGTTTCTTACTGTAGAACAGGTTTGAGATTACTTTTTAGAGTGTAGGTGACCCATCAAACAGTTGCATCACCAAAAAGTCCCACCCCAACATGGATGACAACCTCCTGGAATCTGTACAATGGAGGTCCCAACCTGATTAATTTGTCATATGCTCTAGTATCTATCAAGACCTTATGCAGCTGGGACAGAGTTATATACATACAACTGGAAGGGGAGTCACATGAAGGAAGGACTGGATGGAATCTTGAGTGAGGGTCCACTGATCCTTTCCAATACCTTCTTCTATTAAGGAATATCAATAGGTGCATTCTTGTTGAGGGTTTCCTGTGGCTAATCAGTTACTATGATTACAGTGGTAATAATCATGGTATACCCAGAGGACAGTGTTGTGCAATAGTCATTCCCTAAAAGAATGAGCTAGTCCATGTCTCATGATAACCTGAAACAACCCATTGATATTATTTTTAAATTTTTAACTTAATTTAACTTTTTAATTTTATGATTAAAATAATTACACATTTTTCTCCATCTCTTCCTCCTTTCAAATCCTTACATGTAATCTACTTGCTTTTTTACATTCATGGCCTCTTTATTCTTTAATTGTTGTTGGTGTGTACACACGCGCATGTGTGTGTGTGTGTGCATGTGGGTATGCATGTGTGTGTGTGTCTTGTGTTCCTAAATAATGAATATAACTACTCAACCTGTATAATGCTATATGTATGTGTATATTGTCATGCTTAACCATTTAGTATTGGATAACCAATTGGTGTGCTTCGCCCTGGAGAAGATTATTTCTCTAACTTTCTGCATTCCTTAGTTGCCTGTATTTCTTTGTATAGGGTTGAGACTTCATGAGCTTTTCTTCTATTTATTTTGTCATGTCTATGGTGTCATCTTTGTTCCGGCCTCCAAAGTCATAGACCAGCTAACCAAAACCCCAACACCAGGCATAAGAAGCCTTCTTTTGGGTGGCAAATTGGGGTTGTTCAAGAGACTCTCAAAACATTAGATGCTATTTTTTTAATTGTCATTCATTGCCGTGCCCCTCCGCATGAAGACATGGGAGGTAAGTCATATTGCTGAACACATCATGCACTTCAGACCTTTAGAAACAGGACTAGAGACCCCTGAGCTGGATCTGGCCTGAAAACCTCCTCCCTGAGGACTAGCTTTCATGGTACTGAAAGTGCCATGAAAGCCTCCAAAGGTGGCAGGCAGCCAGTCTATCCAGATTTGATGCCCATGAACCATGGCAGCGCGGCATGATAACTTTAAGGTATGCATAACTTGGCAGTAATGAACATCTCTCTAGTTGGACTTAAGACATGCTCAAAGTGAAGGCAATCATGTCTGTACTGAAACCTGGTTAATTACCTAGGGCTAGGGAAGTCATAAATCTTGGAGAAGAAGAACTAAACAAAAGAAGAAAAGAAAGAAAAGAAAAAGAAATTGCTAAAGCCAAGTCTGTTCACTCACTGGGAAGAGTAAGAGGAATAACACTCCTAATTTTTAAGGCTGTGAGCAGACAACCATGCTATCAAGGCTCAACAGACACTACTAGTTTCATATTGCAATCAAATAAAACAAGAAGAAGCCTGACACACAGCTAATGATATGCTTCACTCTGATTTGACTGCATTGTAATTTGACCTAAATGCTGCACAGTTTGCGTAAATTACTGTATTTATTAGCACTGACTATCTGCTAATGTTTGCAAGGCACTTGAATGTTTATAATGCACTTTAGATTATCTCATTATCTCACACGAGAAGATCTAATGAGTGAAGTAAATGTTACTTTAATCTAAATCACTCAATGTCACGTTAGAAAATCTGGATAGAGACTCCTAACTCCTTTTATGGCTGAGGAAGCTGAGAAGTGCATATAGACCCACAGGATTTCTGTTGACTATCCTGATTCCCAGTATGTTTTCTGTCTTGAACTACGCCACCTTTCACATAGCTGGATACAGTATTTTTCCAGGTAATTTTAGTCTAAGGAAGAGGTGAAAGATAGCATCTCCTGAAATATCAACACCATTCCATTGTTTAGAAACCTTTATCCATAACTTTCTTAATGCTAATCTGTGTTTTATGTCACTTGGAGTTTCAAAAATGGAGGGGAGAAGGAATGAGAAAGGGAGGGATTAAAGGAGAGAAGGAGAGAGGGAGGGAGTGAGTGAGGGAGGGCCACAGAATCTTTTAGGTCTACCACTAGCTGTGAGTAGTAGAAAGAATACTTCCTTTCTATATATGGCTTCTTAGACTTCAGGGCATTTTTATTTAAGCAAATGACAAATGCACAAACACCTTAGATTTTCATAGTAGGCTCTTCATGATCTGGCCCTCAGGGTCAATTCCACTTGGCTGCAGTGGAACAAAACAAAACTCACAGGTCCTTGACTAGTTTATAGTCACAAATACTCGTGTAAGTTGTTCTGTCTGTTTTAATGCATAGAACCTACTTATTATCTAAGAGCTTCAATGCCTCATATTCGGTCTATAATCATCACAGTCCCTTGGAGGCTGTTTTAAGTAAACATCTAATTGTCTTATCATAGGTCAGTTATAATCAACATCTGTACTTATAAAAAATAAAACAAAACAAAATAACCTTCCCAGTTTGAACCTGGTGTCTATGAAGCTCATTTCATAATTTGTAGGGTTTGAATGAAGTTCTGAGAAAGTAAAGTTCTGAGTGAATGTATATTCTTTGACATGAACTAGCCATGTCAAGGACCAAGGAATAAGAATTTGGCAAAGCCTTTCCCTAAGGTCAAGTGTCTTCTCTCCAGGGACTTGGGTACTAATCTATTGCTGTGATTAAACACCATGACCATGTCAATTTATCAAATATTTAATTGGGGGCTTGCTTACAGTTTCAGAGGGTTAGTCAATTGTCACCATGACAGCTGAGTGTAGCAGTAGGCTGGCATGGTGGTGGAGCAGGAGGTGAGGTCTCATGTCTGATTTGCAAATTGCAGGCAGAGAGACACTGGGCCTGGCATGGGTTGTTGAAACTTCAAAGACCCATCCTCCATCAGTGACACATCTCCTCCAAGACCACACCTCCTCCAACAAGGCCACACTTCCTAATTCTTCCTATATAGTTTTGCTAACTTGGGACCAAGTTTTCAAGCATATGAGCCTATGGAGGTCATCTTCACTCACACTGCCACACCAGGAATGAGTGTTTATGTATATGGTTCAGTGTGTACAAAAACTAGCAATCACAGCCTCTTCCTCCAGGAATGACTTCCTCCATAGATGACTACAGCCTGAGACTGCTGGCCTTCAGAGACTAGCGGAGATTACTGAGACTAGGGAGCCCTCACATGCCCCACCGTGGTGCACATAAGATACAAGTGGTGGTTCCAGATTGTTGCTGGGCTGGTTGACTCCATCAGAGTGAGCAAAGCCCACTTGGCTCCGGATTTTCCGCATGTGGGTCTTCGGGTCTCTCTCTCTCTCTCTTCGTTCTCTCACTGGCCCTGTCAGGTTTCCAGTCACATGTCATGCAGGATGTGTCAGTAATTAATTTTCTTGTCTATCCTGTTAGCTTTTAGTTGTTTAAAGGAATAGATATCATTTAATACTGATATCTGCAGACGATAGCATAACGCCATAGTCAGTTATTAGACGTTTACTAATCTCAGACACAGGGCTCCTTGGAGCAGCCAGGGAAGGCTGGAGTTTCAAATTCTTATTTTGAACACAGACATGCCTTGGTGGTGACAACAGTCACCTAATTGGATTTAAGGCCAGATCAATAGGAGATAATTCATACCTAGTGTTGAAAATTTAGTCAAGTACCTGTGGTCAGTGAGGACATGAGACCTAGAGGACAGTTCCCTACTTCCAGGTTCCTAAATCAGTATAATCTCTACTCCATTCTAAATACTCATCTTTTATACCCACTGATAAGTGTAGCTCTCATTTCCCATCAACGAAGCTACATTTTCCAGTAGATAAAGATCATCATGGAAAGCCACAACTTGTCCTAAACCAGAGTTCAATGGACTGTGGCATGTCTACCCCAACTAACACATGTACAAAACAACCTCTACCCTTAAGGCTCAGAGAACATGAAGGAAGAGGGGTGGGAAGATTGTGAGAGCCAGTGGACTGAGACAGTTGCTTGGAGAAAGACATGGTCTCTTCTAAAACAAACAAACAATCAAATAATCAGACAAACAAACAAGAGTACTGGAAGATGGGAAAGACTTGGAGGACATGATGGAAGGAGTTGGGGATGAATATGTCCAGATACATTATATGAAATTCTCTAAGAAATAATTACCTTATGTTTTCATACTGCTCCTGAATTCTTTCACCTAACATCTCTTTGCTCAGGTGAATTTATATATTAGAAAATAATTAAGCAGTATTCATTTTAGTTAAAATTTAAAGATAATTGTTTCAACATTTTGTCACATTTCTAATGAGAATGAGAATGTGCTTATTAATACTTCAATTTGACAGAATTAGCACTCATGTTCTTTGTGACTTTGTTAATGTCAAAATTTATTAATATCAACATTTTAACATCATAAAAAAACAAAAAAATGAGACATACCTGTTCGAGCGTTCATGAAAAGCTACAGTATGAATCAGAGCTTTGTATCTGGGCAGACAAGACATTATCATATCTTTGAATCAATTAAAGAGAGACTTTCTTTTCACCTACTCTGACTTGACATATCTCACTTCCATTTTTAGCTTTCTAACCTCCAAATGTAATTATGTTTGACCTTCTTCTTCTGACTAGGCCATGTCACTCATACTCCCATGGCCATGACTGTTATCAGGATTGGCCATTTCTTTATCTCCATCTTAGTTTAAACATAAAACCAGATTCCTCCTCAATCCAGAAATCCAGAAATTTTTTTAAATAAATCAAGAGTAGGAATATGTGTAGGAATATGTATCAAAAGCTAATTGTGATTCCTTGTCTGTCCCCTTGAGTTGAAGACATGATTGGTTTTGGCTTTTCTGGGTGGTTTTCTTTTGATGGTAAGGAAATTCCTTAATTTATTTATTTGTTTGTTTATTTCCCATTTCAATTGCAACCCCTCCCTCCTCTCCTCTCAGTCCCCCCTCCCTCCCACTTCCCCCATACCCCCGCCAAACCCAGGACCAACCCACTCTGGTACAACAAATTGCATCAGGAGTAAATGCCCCCTCTTCCACTGAGGCAAGAAAAGGAAGCTTTGTTAGGAAAATGGGGTCCAAAGGAAGGCAACAGAGACCAAGTCAGAGATTACTTTTTTGCCAAGTAGACCAAGAAAATGCAATATATATAATTTGCAAGAGAATATTGCCTAACCATAAGTGACACATAGGAACAAGGCTGTCATCAGAGGGTACTACATTAAGTGAAATGAGCAAGACACAGAAAATCAAACATTCAATGTATGCATTCACAAGTAGCAACTACAAAAAGTGGCCACAAATTTTTATTAACATACAAGGGCAATAGATTTTAAATGAGTAACTCAAATTTTTATACAATTTGTAACCAATTTAAGGAGTGAAGCTCCTGAGCCAGAAGATTCTGTTTGTCCTAACACTAAATCTGATCTAATGGCACTTATGGATAGAGAAAAAAACATAAATTAACAAATAAATCGTATAAATGAGAGATCTTGGTGTAAATGAAAATTTTCATTATATTATACATATTAATACCTAATAACCTTTAACCTATTATCAATAAACCTCTAGTACCTAAGAACATCCTAATAATATCTACCCTAACTCTTTTGAGAGGATAGATAGCATGGGTCCTTTTTTTGAGCAACTTGGTCAGCCTTCTATCTGTTGGCACACCTCGAGCAGCATTCAGCAGACTGGCTCTGGCACAGTCACAGCATTATTGTTTTCAGCTTGGTTCAGCTTCCTCTGGGCCTAGTGTCACCACTGTCCAGTGTTTAATCAGCCAATTTACCTTACCAGCTCAGCTTAGGGCCAGCTTCATTCATACAGTCACATATAGCACAGATGCTGTGATGTGTGCAGCCTAGTCTGGCCTAGTCTTTTACTTCAAAGCTTTGCCATAGTCTCATGTGACAGGGGTTTCCCTCTTGCCTATTTTTGAGGTTTTTGCCATGGCCTCTGAATTCTGCTTGCCTCTTGGTGCCTTGTTCACTTGCTCTACAATTTTGGGGTCCCTGGACAGAAGTCTGTAGTGTTGGTTTTCATGAACTTTCTCTCAGTAGATTCTATGCCATGCCCTTTTTGCCAGCCTTCTTGGGCAGGCTTGCATCAAGAGTTTCTTTCTCACGTTGGTTGGCTCCTCTTCATCTGGCTCATGGCATCTATTGTGTGTGTGCGGTGGCTCCATCTCTCTCTTCCATGGGGACTCTGTCTCCTGTTTCTTTGGCAGTTCTCAGTTTATGTGCCAAGGCTTCTGACTGCTGACTTGCCTCAGGGCTGTTGACGCCTAAGGGCTGGAAGATGGCATAAGTTGTTTCGCACTTCACCCCTGTGTGCACCTCTCTCAATCTCTCTCTTAACTGTAGGGGGTTCTTCACTCATGCGAAGCTCTCTGGCTTAAATAGGATATAGTCTCAAGGTCTTTTGTGGTCTTGAGGTGTCTCGGGCTCTCTCATAGTCTTTTGCCTGTTCTGGTGGCCCTTGGCCACTCCCCTCTATCTGTGCTTTTTGCTTCTCCCTTAGAATGTGGCTTTGCAGTCATGACCCTTTACTGGGCACCATCCACAGGCTTCAAAATGATGCATTTTTCTGCCCCTCCTTGGCCACAAGTCTTGGGTAGTGTTCAGAACGGAAGTTTCAATTAGAGTCTTTCAAAGTGTGGCTGAGTCGAGAAGTCTTCCTTCAGTGTCCTAACTTTGAAAATGTCCATATGCTGCCAGGTGCCAGGCTGATCTGCATGTCTCGTAAGAGTCTACATTTCAGGAGCCCTTACTAATTCCCTACATCTTGGTCTCTTTGATTTTAAATTAACAGGAAATTTTCAACTAAGTGATGAATCAGAATTAAAATAAGGAACTTTATAGGATAACAAACTTTTATTATCACATGGATTCTAGTGAGATATCATGTTTTATTTTATTTGCTTTGCTTTAGAGAGCTGACTTATCAACACTAGAAAATTGAGGTTTGGAGATGATGAAGAAGGGCTGATTTAAAATTGATTTTAATTACATCTCAATCAAAGTCCCCTGCCGCCTCCCCTCCAGGACCCACTCTTCCTACCTCTTCCCCATCTCTATCGTCTCCTCCTTGGATGAACTTGAAAACATAAATTAATAAAAAAAAGTTAAAACATTTAAAAAAAGTGATTTTTAGACCATACAATGCTTTAAGGCAATTTGGAAGGTGAGCTGAGCTCAATGGAGACTACTGTAGGGAGTTAGTAAATATCTAGGGGTTTCTGATACAGTCTCTTAATTCAGGGTATGAAGATCAACTTGGCTGTGACCAATTAGCTTATCAGCTTGTGGACTAAAAACAGGAAACAGGAAAGAATTAATGGACTATACAGCAAGGTATTTGGCCTGGCATTGTTTTCAGCTGCTACATAGGTGGAGCCCAAATTAAGTTGAAACTGGTGGAACAAGGAGAGATCCTATTTAAGGACAAGTGGAAGGAGCCAAGGGAGCCCCCCCCCATGCTAGAGAGCTCTGATGCTAGCGAGTCCTGATAGAGAAAGTGCTGGTGGACTGATGGCTGGATCTCCCTGAGGCAGAAAGTAGCTGGTGAACAGAGAAAGCCTCAGCAAGACAGCAGACCCTGTACTTCCTATAAAATCAGATATATTTATCCCTCTCAGGTCTCTGAGGTGATTGAAGAATAGATAGATAGAGTCTCATAATTAAATTTTGAGTTGTTTAGGAGTCAAGAGAGTGTTATACATCTAAGAAGATACTTTTAAAATTGTGTTGCAATTAGTATGAATGTTGAGTCAGATACAGAACTTAAAACTCATGGAGATGGTTAGATAGTGGAATGTTAAAGTCAGGTACCAAATACATATGGACTGGTCACTGGGAATGTACGTTAAGCCATATAACCCTCATAACTGTGGCCTAATTACCTCTGTTGTACTGTATTGTATTTATTATTATAAGAGAAAGAGCCATTTGTTGGACTGAAAGGGGAAACTGTAGGGGAAAATAAGTTATACCTTAAACTTAAAAGGAAAAAAAAAAGGGAAGAGGATGGGGGGGTTGAGGGTGGGAGGTTGGGACTGGAGGGGGGATAGGGAGGGGACTGTGATTGAGATGTAACTTGAAGAAATAAAAAATAAAGGAAAAAAAAGGAAAAAAAAAAGAATGGGTCCCAGAGGTGGGATGGAAAGGATGGGGGTAGAGGGTAGGAGGGCGGGCTGGGAGAGGTGGAAAGAGGGCACTGTGATATAGATGTAACCTGAAGTAATAAATAAGCATAAAAAAGAAAAAAAAAGACAGCAAAAGGCCAAGGACTGTGGCTCAACTTTTGCCTAGAGGGGTTTGACCTGTCTGAACAGTGGCCTAAACTGTTGCCAGCTTTAAAGACTAAGGCAGAGTGGCAGAGTTGCTTATATGAAGGAAATAAGTTGACCTACAGATGGCTGGGGTCTCCTAGAGAGAAGAAAGCCTCCTCAAGCCTTATTTAAAGTGAGACTGCCATAGCCAATTTAACCTGATGAATCTATATCTGAGAAATTCCAGAAAAGAGACTGCTAAGTGCATTAAAGAGTCTGCAACTGAGACTGTGTGCCTGACGACCGAGGACCTGCCCCAGAGGCTGTATCCTTCTAAAAGGTTAGGAAAAAAAATGTAATAGTTTTCAATAGGTTAGTGGTTAGGTCATAGGGGTTGTAGAAATTTGTAGGATTTATAGTTAAGTATTTGTGTTTTGTATAAGTAAATATAGCTATCAATAAATAAATATTGAATAATTCTATAAAGTTCAATTACAGACTTCTAACAACATCTATTAGCTTCTCTTAGTTTTGACAGTTATATAAATAAATATGATTGGTGTTTCAGAAGTACTCAGTCCAGGTGTACAAGAAGCAGCCAACCAAAGCTGAAGGTATTGAAAGACCAAAGAATGAAACAAATTCAAGATTTCACAAAATACAATTTATTAGTGACTCACTGACAATCATGCTTTAAGACATGCACAGCAGGAAGACCCCTACACCACAAAGCAGGGCATTTGGATTTATGTGCCAAAATGCTATCATTTCCATTATAGATGTACCTGCTTACATTCTATGAGCTATGATCAAAGATTTCACAGTCTCAACCTCTTTTCCAAACACACACACACACACACACACACACACACACACACACACACACGAACAATTTAAATGGTAGTCCTCCCTGTAAGTGTGTGGTGAATCTCATTGTGCTTTTCGGTTCTAAATTTCCCTCAAATGATTGGTTGTGTTGCTTCTTTTCACATAGTTATTGACCACCTGTCTTTTGTTATTTTTGAAATTCCAGTTCAAATCTTTTGCCCGTTATTAGGTCAGGTTATGGTTTTTACATTTTGGATTTGTGTATTTTGTTATTTTATGTTTGTTGATTTGGAAGAGCTACTACATTGTTTGCAAACATTTCCTTTTCTGAAGATTGACAGTTTATTCTGTAGTTTATTTCCTTTACCTGGAAGAGTCTACTCAGTTAAGTGACTTCCTACTTGTCCTTTTTTTTTTTTTTGATTTTGTTGTTTGGAATTTTTGTGTCATAATTAAGAGATCACTTCTGAAATCACCATGATCATTTTTCTTATGTATTCTTCTAGGTATTTTTGTCTTCAGACCTTATGTTAATTAACTTAGTTTGTTTGTATATGGTATGAAACGTAGTTTTGATTTAGTTTTTCACATATGAGTATTATGCTTTCGCAACACCATGAACTGAAGTTATTTATTTCTTATTGTGATTTCTTGTCACTCTCCTAGAATGTCCACTGCTTATGTACATATGGATTTAATTTTTTTCTTGGTTGTTTTTATGTGAAATGATATCATTTAAATACTACAGATTTGTTATAAATTTTGAAATTAGTATTATGATAACGTAAGTTTTATTTACTTTTTCTTAAGTTTTTTTTTTTCATCAGTTAGGTCTTTTATAGTTCCATGTGAACTTTAAGATTATTTTTTCCATACGTCTATTTGCTGTTCAAGGGTAGAGTTTTTAGGTTTCCATATTTGCATGTAAAATATTTTTCTTTTTGTCAATGATTTCTGCTTCACTTTATTGTGGTTGAAAAATTAACTGAATCCTGTCCTTTAAAAAGCTGCAATCTGTTTCATAGCATACCTTAATTCATTTTAATGTCACTCTTCTATTGCTAGTCATTTAAGTTATTTTTATTTTTAAACTGTCAAAATAAGGCTTTAACATATCAGTGTGTGTATGTTTCTGTTAACATGAATATCTATTTATTTTTAGGATAGGTTACCAGAAGTTATAGTGGTTCTCTATGTGGTATACGACTTGGCAAACATCACTGTTAAGTATCTATTAGACATAACTCAGGAGTGATATAACCTATCTCCTGTAATCTAGATTATCCTCTATTTACAAGTGAGACAAAATCTCTTAGAACCTGAGCAACTTATGTTAGTCATCATGTGTGCAAGTGAATTGCAGCTTTTAGTTTTATATTTTTACTACATTTCAATTAAAATATAATTGCATTAATTTCCCTCTCTTTCCCCTGACCCTCTTAGGTCCCCTCTCTCCAACCCATCCATGCCCATCCCTCTTAAACTAATGGCCTTTTAAATTGCATTGCTATTTATAACATAATTACATATGTAATATGCACTTATTATAATACATATTATGGACAATACTGTATAATACAATAACTATGCATATATATTTAAATACATGACGAGTCCAATTTTGTTATGTGCTAATGGTTATATAGTTTCAGGGGTGCCACTTTTTTGTTGAATAACCAATAAAGGGGCTCATCCCTGGGAAAGGCTAATCTCCCCCCCCCCACCAGCAGTCACTAGCTGCCTGTAGTTCTTTGTCTATGGATGGGACCCTGTGAAATTTCTCTCATTCCGCATTATCATGTGTACCGCTATTGCAATTGTTCAGGTCTTGATTCTGCAGGCATTTCTAGGAGAGACTGTTTCACAGCAGACCTCCTGGTATTCTGTGTCTTAGAGTCTTCCTATTGCCAGCACAATTCCTTACTACATTTTAAGTGCTCGATTTTAAATGAACTTTGAGACAGTTCTCACAGTTATAAAATTCTATTCAGAGGTTTAAATTGTTTATAGTATTTAATGTTGAATTGATTAAAGTACAAACTTCAATGGTCTTTTTTTCATCCTTTTCATTTTAACGTTCTGCTTATAGACAGTATCTTCTCCATAAGCCTGAGGAAACTTGGAAATCACATGCGAGGGGATTTTGCCTAATGTTCACTTCCTAATGTTACTAATACTTAAATTAAGCATTTTAAGGGTTTTATACAACCTACAAATTTAATAAGCATATATTTTATTTAATTAATCTTAATTTCTGACAGAGAAATCTTGTAGCTGCTTAAAGGCAGAAACTTAAAAATCAAACTAATAAATATGCTCAACCTTAAGCTTCTGTTTATCACAGACATATTTAATGATTTCAACTTAAGTACATATCCAAGTTAAGCAATTGAACATTTCAAATTAGAATTCAAAATTTTGTCTCTTATTCTAATTGATCAAATTATACAAAACACTAATAAGAAAATAAAATATCTAAATATGCATAATTTTAAAATACTAATATTATTGGGTGAGTTATCTTAAATATATTGATAATTCATTTTAGATTACCTTAGAATTTCAAAGAACTAATAAAAGTGGTCAATTATTTCATGAAATTTAAGGATTAGGGTTATTTAATGTTTTGGGTTTAAGTCTCTGATTGCCTGCAGTCACAATAATGACTGTGAGATTTTTTTTGTTGTTGTTTTGTTTTTCAAGGCAGGGTTTCTCTGTGTAGCCCTGGCTGTCTTGGAACTCACTCTGTAGACCAGGCTGGCCTTGAACTTACAAAGGCCTCTGTCTCTCAAGTGCTGGAATTAAAGGCGTGCACCACCATGCCTGGCTGATTGAATTTTTGACATGATGCTGTCTGATATTTTTTCAGTGACTCTCATAGGACACTCTGAACCTTATGTCTTCACAATATTGATATCTCTGCATGAAAAAAAGCTCTTGGATTCAATTTGAATATTCTACCCTGACAACTACTTGTTTGGACTTTTCATGTTTAGATCATACATAGAAATCTTACCAATTAACCCCAAAGATATTTTAAATGTATGGATCACTACGTCATTTTAATTTTACAATGGACAGTGGATATTAAAATTGCTCCAGTGGGACTGGAGAGATGGCTTAGCCATTAAAGGCTAGGCTCACAACCAAAAATAAAATTGCTCCAGTGAGTTCCCTGAACAAATAGTTTCTTTTAAACTAATGGCAGCCCTAACCCCTGGTAACTACTAAGATCCAGTTTTCCAATCTTTTCAATAGCTTTTCTTTGCCTTTTGTTTTTCTGAAAAACTCATCACTTCCAGATGGCAGTCACTTCTCCTAGTTATGCTGGATCCTCACTATACTCCTGGCAGAAATAATCTATCATCTTCACCCACTGTCTTCCATTTCAGAAACAACGTCTTCCAAGACAGAAAGTCTAAGGATGTGAACACAAAGCACATCTTCTATGCAAACATTATTGTAATATATATTATATATATTCTTGATGTATTTTATTCTTGAAGTCAGTTCTGTAAGGTTATTGATATCCTCATTGAGATAATTCCTTAACTGAGTTTAGTAGGGTGATTTTATATCATTTTTTTACGTTATGTGTGTGGGTGGTGTGTCATGTTTTAGACCAGTGGATTCTGCGATATTTTCATTGACACATAACTTTTATTATAAAATTGGATCCTTGTTCTGCAACAAGATACAAGATATGCACATGTAGCACATTCATGATAAAAGTTTTGGGAAAATCTCCATGAAATTAAAAGCTGCATGAACACTGTAAGTAGGTATGTCATTCTGAAAAGATGTACTTTTCTTTCTCTTTGTTAGAAAATCAAGTATTGAAGAATCTCCAGTGTGAGATGGTTGAATTAGTGGCAAGCCTATCTC
>CAJQZJ010001558.1:2702422-2720935 GCA_907164525.1 Lophiomys imhausi
CTGAGGTGGTTGAAGAATAGACAGCTTGAGTCTCATAGCTAAATTTTTGAATTGTTTAGGAATCAAGAGGGCATTCTAGATCTAAGAAGATGGTTATAATAGTGATGCAAGTTAGTATGAAAGCTAAGTCAGTTATAGAACTTTAAACTCATGGAGATGGTTAGAAGGTAGAAGGTTAAAGTCAGGGGCCAAATATGTATGAACTGGACATTGGGAAGGTATACTGGGCCATTTAACTCTCATAAATGTGGCATATTTAATTCTGCTGTTTTGTATAGAATTTACTGTTATAAGAGAAAGAACCATTTGTTGGATTGAAAAGGGAAGCTGTTGGGGGGAAGAGGGTGGAAGGGTGGGACAGGAAGGGGGAATAGGGAAGGGTTTGTGACTGAGATGTAACTTGAAGAAAAAAAAATAAAGTACTTATATAAAATTAAAAAAAAAAGAACTCGCAATGCAAGAAAAAGATATTTAAATGTTAATCCCATATCATTATTGTATCTGTTCTGACTCTGCTTTTGGGTGACAAAATAAACAGAAGCAATGGCAGCAGGAAAAAAAAAAAAGAAAAGAAAATCAAGTATCTAGCAGCTCCATTCAAGGAATGGTGCCTTATTGAGAGTGTAGCTATGCTTTATATTCCAGGCACCATGGCCTGGAACACTAGATTCTTACATTATTGAAAAAGAATCTTCATAGTTTAGACTCCTCTCTCTCTCTCTCTCTCTCTCTCTCTCTCTCTCTCTCTCCCTCTGCTTATGGATCCATTATATCAGTGCTATGGTGGTTACAAAAAGTGTTGGCTGACAGCTTCTGGATATGACATGCCATGTGGTATTTCTAGATTCTTGCAAGAATATCAGCATAAGACACAAATATTCACGTGGTTTGTTCCATTTGCCAAATGCCTATTTAAAGATGTATTCTAAAGACTTTTTGTACATTTCCTTAAATATTGCTATTACAGGTCCACATGTAGACCATTTGCCTCTCCTTAAAACCACTATACATCTGAATCTCAGACCAAGGTCTCTTAATGTGATGTGGATGCTCGATAATTCTTTCTAATTTTTTTACATTATAATACTTAATGAATAAGGTTGTAATGTGTGTGGGTGATTGTAATTTATAATCTTTGATAAGCATTATTTCAATACCTTTCCATGATGCTCAGACCAGGAATCCATTAGTTGGTCACAGAGTATCCCAACTTTGTTATGACTGATATATATTTTGAAAGAAATGCCTGTAAACACTGAAGAAGGTACCATAGACCACCTATCAAATTAATTTGACCATTTTATCTATATAAACTTAAGACTTGCCCTGAACATACTATTCCTACTTTGTAATATATTTTTACATTACTCACTAATCTTATCTGTTAAGATAGACCTAATAACACAAAGGTTAAAGGTCTGTTCTTATTATTTATTCACTTAATATTCTATATTAAATATCTGATCTCTCCTAGATCCCAGGAACATGCAAAAATTAGTTTTGAAACAGACTGAAAATTTGGAGATTTTGCTTAGTAAGTGGGTATGTTGCTGTTCTAGAAACTAAGAGGTATATTACATCCATATATGTGTTTGTGTATATGTGTAACTTTTCATTCTATTAGGATCACAGTTAACCAAAATGATTGTTTACACTCAAGCATAGATGTTCTTCACTGTGGACTATTTTGTTCACAGTTTGCAATGTCTACAGACACCTTTGGTCATCCCATTTGGATGACAATTCCAGTCAGACTCTAGCAGTAAGAATCTGGGCTACTGTAAAATGTCATCACATAAACTCTACATTCTTCACAACAACAAGTTATCCAGTAGAAAATCTGAAATTATTTCTGAATTTGAGAAACTTAACTAGGACCACTGGACCTAACACCTACTCATAGAGAATTCAAATTCATTGCTAAAACATGAATTTAATTTAGAATGAAAAGTGGCAGTGCAACACAAAGAATTTGTGGTGGTGGTGGAAGTTTTGATTTCTTTAGAAACACGGTTGTGTTGCATGAATTTTTTTGTTTGTTTTGTTTTGATCTCAAGTATGGGATGTGGGGGTGCTTTGTCCACTGCTGAAGAACAAACTCATGAGAGGAGCATGAAAATCATCCTGATGGAAGAGTGTATGTTGTGCCACACAGAAGTTGCCACATGTAGAGAGTATGTTTCTTGTTGGAAATCATCCTTTGAAGGACAGACTCCTTTGATAGCATGTGATGTGATCTTGGTCAATAGGAAATACCTTATGCAGGGAGTGTGATGTTAGCCAATTGGAAAACATTCTTGTGTAGATGCCTAAGAGGGTATAAAGGGAACCTAAAAGACAGAGAGACATTGCTTTTTACTTAGCTCTGTCTCTCATTACTGTTTTGCTTGGAAAGACTCCAGACAAAGCTCCAAGACATACTTCTTCTGAGATTTACTGCTGCCTTTGCTGCTGAAGATTGCAGCCTAGGTCAGGCTGAAGCCTTGCTCCAAGTAGGGGTGTAAAAGCTGCTGCTGCTTTGTGCTGCTTCATCTGTCCTTGCTGGTCCTCCCCCAAGCTGCTGCTGACTTCCTGGTTGGTTGTGTTCCCTTTACTGCTGGTGGATGTTCCTGTGTGTGCTGGTTGGATGGACTGCAGGAATCCTGACGAATTTTCCCAAGGACTAATGTCTAAAGAGGTCTACACTTCTATCTCTGCTAACCTTTTTTTTTTTTTTCTGCTGTACCTTGGATTGGAGGGTTAGAAGGGAGGTAGAGATATTACTACAACAATAAATAAAAAGTTTAAAGGTACTGCTGGTCAGCTATTTATGGAATTTCATCATATCAGCATCCAGCAAATGCTGAGGATGTTGCAAGGACATTTATGCAGCTTTGTCCAGTCAATGACTATTCTTGATCACATTTAAAACTGGATATCTTTTAGAATATAAACCACATGTGATAGAAGAGTTTTTAAAATAAAGCTCCCTTTGAAAGCCTGAAGCTTTATAATTCCTATTGCCTCCCAGATTTTAATGAATTTCTGTGGGAGCTCTGAAGAACAACAGTTGCACTGAACTAGAAAAGAGCATGTCAGCGGGAAGCATATTCCTCTTAAAATCCTTAGTAGGATGGTGAATTATTTAATCTTCATAGGATTTTCAATCCCTCTACATTCATGCATCTTTCCATCACAGATGGGTTACTTCTCATTTCCCACACTATGTCCTTACAGCCACCTCCTTTTAGAGAATCAGTATACCATGAAGCCCCAGACCCAGCCTGTGACACATCAATAAACTGCAGTCAAAGCATGGACAGTATACTTTTGCCCTTGTCATAATCTCTCTGTTGATAGAGAACAAGGCAGTGTAATTAAATAATTAGTTACAAAGTTTGTTCTTAAGTTGTGGTGAAGTTATAGTAGAGTCTGCATCTTGAAGAGAATGTGACACTAGAAACAAAAAGACATTCGGAAATTGTAAGTCAGCCCTAATTCAATGTTGTCTGCTCTGGGAGTTACCTTGGTCATGTTGTCCCTTCACATTAATGAAACCCTAATTAAGACTAGAAACAATAGCCAGTTAAGTCCATAAAAACTCACTACTATTTCCTTGATTGCAAAAAGTATTTCAACTATGTTTTGCAGAGACTAGAGATATAAAAATGGAGTAGGGGCAACTGTTAAGCATATAGTGGTAACAGTTCATCATCACTTCCTTGTAGATTGCTGCACTTTAAGTAATTATTATTTTGCCAAAAGAGGAAGACATAGGCAATGTAAAGTTCTCTCCCCTGGAATCTTTGTATAATGGACTTTGCTCAACAAGTCAGGAAAGCAATTTAAATCTCTGCTGAATGTTATGTATATGGATCACAATTACATATGGAAGAAACTTGAAAGAACCACAAAGTGGGACCTACAATTAGACATATGAGCTGTGTTTTGTGGTGGTTTCAATAGGTTCGATACTCACAGATGCATGTGCTTGAATGCTTGACAATAGAGAGTGTCACTATTAGGAGGTGTGGCCTTATTGGAGAAGGTGTGGCCTTGTTGGAGGAAGTGCTTCAGTGTCTAGGAAGGCTTTGAGGTCTCCTAAGCTCAGGATCTGCCCAGTGTGGAATCAAGTCTCCTCCTGGCTGCCTTCCGATTAAGATGTAAAACTCTTGCTCTTTCCAGCACCATGTCTGCCTGCATGCTGCCATGCTTCCTCCCATGATGATAATGGACTAAATCTCTGAAATTGTAAGTCAGCCCTATCACAGCAATACCCCAGTCCCTGGTACCAACTTCTGTCTTAATTAGGGTTTCATTAATGTGAAGGGACAACACAACCAAGGTAACTCCTAGAGCAGACAACATTGAATTAGGGCTGACCATGCTTTTGTTTGGAGGAATGTAGATTTTGGGACTTTGGAAAACAGTGGAATGCTTTAAGTGGGGATTAATGAGCCATACTAGTAGAAACATAGAAGACAGTGGTGCTGAGGGTGATTTGAACTGTGGAGTCCTGGCTCAAGAGGTTTCAGAGAAGAGGAATGTGGCATAGAGACTGTTCTTGAGATATTTTGGAGAAGAATGTAGCTGCTTTTTTGCCCTTGTCTGAAGGATCTTCCTGAGGTTAAAATGAAGAGATTTAGATTAATTGCATTGACAAAGGAAATCTCAAAACAGCTTAGCTTAGACTCTGTCCTTGGTTCACTCTTATGAAGAGAGTTTTGATCAGATGTAGCAAATTGAGAAAGGAAAAATTCAAAATATATGGTTCAAAGATTAAAGGGGCACCAGGAAATAGAATGGGGCTAAATTATGTATTCAAGGACATTAGATGGAATTAAGAAGGTGGTGACCTCAGGACAAGATCCCAACCAGGTAAACTTATTTTGTTTATGTTTGCAGATGAACTAAGGACAATTGTATCATGTTAGAAGTTATTATGACCTGATTATTGTTTTCATTTGGACATAAGGAAGAATGATTGCGTGTCAAATTGACAAGGGATGGATTGTAATGGTTATTCTCAATTGTCAACTTGACTAAATCTGGAACGAACTACAATTCAGAAATGGAGGGCACAACAGGGATCCAGATCTTGAGGCTGGAAGATACAAGGTTTTGATTTGAATCTTGACATGAGATGACACATGGTTTTCATCCGGATCTTGAGACATAGTGACTATGCTTATGACGATCCTGTGAAAAGGAATTAAAGAAATGCATAGGTCCAGGTGTGGTGATATAAACCTTTAATCCCAACACTCAGGAGACAGAGGTTTGCAGATCTCTGAGTTGAAGGTCAGTCTACAGAGCAAGCTCCAGGACAGCCAAGATTAGGCAGTGAAGGAAATCAATTAAAAACAGAAAACTAATGAAGATGTAATAGAACAAGTGGGCCATGTTTCAGCCCCAGCAAACAGTAGAACTTGGTAGCTTCAGCCACATGGTTCTGGCTTTAGAGTCAAGAATAGAAGAGGTTACTGGGACAATTGATGCTGGTTACCTGGAGCTAAGAAATTAGTGGTGATTAAGAAGAGACCATCATCACTGAGGTGAAATCTTCTGAGACGTGTTTTCTGAGAGAGCCCAAAGATAGACATTTCCAGAGATAGACATTGTGCTGGCATACATACTTGGTAATGTGTAAGAATCACCCAAATGATATCAGTTTTGAAGGCATGAAGGGGTCATGAAGAACAGCCTGAGGCTTGGCATGATAAGAGGCCAGGAAAGGCCAGTGCCAGTAGAAGGCCTAGGACTAAAGGGATTGTGCAAAGAAGTTGAGGCCTTCCACCATAAAGAGAATATATGAGAAGCTACTGGAGAAAGTGCAGCCTAGTGGCAGTGGAAGACCCTGGAGTATTGGAGATGTCAGTATCATGAGATGACCACCAAGAAAGGCAACAGAGGTGCAGTGGAGTCAGCCAGAGCTTATAGTGCTACAGAGGGCAGAGGTGGAGAAATAACCCAATCTCTTTGGAGGATCCCAGAAGATCATGTGTGGATCCCAGACACTGGAACAAAAGAAGCAGTGAAGTTGAAGTTGTTTTGGAGACCCCAAGATGTTAGTGATGCAAGATCGGCAGGATACTTGTTGAGGAAAGCTACTAACAGGGATTGGCACCAGCCCAGGAGAAAGAAATGTGCTGTGGCGAACAAAGCTGAAAGGACTTCAGATATGGAGATGGAGAGTTTGGAGTTTTCCCAGCTGGTTTTTGGTCTTGCTTTGGTCAAGTAGTTCCTCACTATATTGTGCAATGGTAATGTATATCCTGTGATGTTGGAAGTATGTGATCTGCTTTTTAATTTTGTTTTTGTAGGGCATTACAGTTAAGAGATTACGTGAATCTCATAAGAGAGTTTGAACTTTGGACTTTTAAACATTGTTGAGACTGTGAAAGACTATGGGGACTTTTGAAGTTGGACTAAATGCATTTTCATTATGTTATGACTACAAGTCTATGGGAAGTGGGGAGTGGAACGTGGTTGTTTGAATAGGTTTGGCCCCCATAGATTCATATGTTTAAATGCTTGGCCACAGGAAGTGGCACTATTAGAAAGTGTGGCCTTATTGGAAGAGGTGTAGCCTTGTTGGAGGAAATGCATCATGATGTAGGCATGCTTTGGGGTCTCCTATTCTCAGGCTCCAACCAGTGTGGAATCTAGTCTCCTCCTGGCTGCCTTTGGATCAAGATGTAGAACTCTTGGCTCCTCCAGCATCATGTCTGCCTGCATGCTGCTATGTTTCCTGCCGCGATGATAATGGACTAAACCTCTGAAACTGTAAGCCAGCCCCAATTCAATGTTGTCCTTTATAAGAGTTGCCTTAGTTATGTTGTCACTTCACAGCAGTGAAACCCTAACTAATAGTGTTTGCCTTAGTTATTTCCATGTATTCACGTGTTGCCATAAATTGGATTAAATAAGTAAGACATTTTGGTGTAGTATATATCTGATAAAGCATCATGTCTAGGGGGTACAATGAAACTGCTCTACTAGAATAGCAGAGGAGAGAAGATAAAAGGTGGTAGGAGGAAAAGAAGAGGAGGAAGAAGAGGGAGAAGGAGGAAAGTGAACAGAAAGAAGAAAAGGAGAAGAGGTAGATAATGAACAAAAGAAGGAAGATGAGGAGAAACATAAGGATGAGAAATGGGAAAATAAGAAGAGAAAAGGGGAGTGGAGGCAAGGAGAGGAAAAGTGCTTGACCTTCAAATTTGCTCCATAAGCATCTCACTTTTCTTACCATAATCTATTAAATTATTCAGTCTTTGTCAAACTTCCTATAGAAATAGGGGATTTTTTTTTTGAACAACAGATAAAAGTGTTAAATCGCTTTGGAGATTTACTAAAGACCTTTTAGGGAATAAATATTGGACTGTCTATACTTGTGATATATGCAAAATGTTTTCAACCCGACCCATTTTTCACTTTGAACAGATTAACTTGTATCTAGAACCTTCATGTGCACAAAACATGGCAGGTAACTTAAGCCTTCTGCTAATCGATTCTCTCATTTTATTGCACACAGTGATCAACATTCCACTTCACTGCCTCTATGTATCAAGAGGAATAAGCTTCATAATTAGCTATTTCCTGCAGCTATAGGGTATGAGAGTCCTTTAAAGCTGACACGAGGATTGGCTCTGAAAGCGTGTCTTAAGGTCCATTTATAGCTAGAGTCTGCATTATTCAGTTCTGCTTGTCACCTCTACTCTTTCTGATTCTTCAACATTTTAAATGGAATTGTCTCTTAACGTCCTGTGATATTCACTGCCCTTGTACTAATTAAAGGCCTTAGCTCCTACGTTTCCCAGTGCTTTCCTTGTTGTTCTGAATTTAGAATTCAGAAAAAAAGGGTTGTCATGGAGATATGTATTAGCATGTTTATCTTAATTAAAAATAGAGTAATTTAAAAAATATATAAAATATACTTACATCCTTTGTGGAATAAAACAAGTCTTATTTGGGTGTTTGTTTTTGCCAATTAATTCATGTGCTGACATTTCCCATAAAGCAAATGAGCTGTACGTTCAGCTCCAACGTTGTCAGAAACATATTTCAAGCACAAAATAGAAGCTTCCAAACCAAAATATATTAAAACTTATACTTAAATCAACATTATTTCATCTTTTCCAAACTGTTGATAAGAGTAAGCAAGATGAGTTTGAATTAAAAGTTAGTAGAAAATTAAGAGAGATCTATACATTTACTTGGTAAATCTTTTTTGATGCACATCTCAGATAGTAAGACGTTATATACTTTTAGTCATCTATAAATAAAGGTTTTTTTAAATTGATTAGTGAACTGCTTATAATTCTTCGTTTCTTGTAAGTCTCAGGGCCAGTATCACAGTGAAATAGGTGAGCTATTGTGTGAGAAAAATTTAAGAAAACAGTGAGTGTCCTGTCCACAAAAGCACTCATCCTGTGTTTTTACAACCCAGAAGAGTAATTCCTTTATTATCTCATCCTCCTTCTGGGTGTCTTTCATTCTGGTGTAGTGAAACATCTGCCATGAAGACCAGAACACTTCATGCTTAAAATTTAAAGTGTTGTACCGGGGTAAATTTAAAGATGAATCTTCCTGCATTCTAGCAGTACATCATAATTTGCAAAGAATAAATAGACACATCTTTTCATAAAAGATATGCATTAATTTTTTTATAGCTGGTTCAATAAATCATCACAAACTCAGCTGCATAGAAAACACAAATTCAACATCATATAGTTCCACAGGTCAGGCACCTGAATGCGGTGTCTACAAGGATGTGTACTCTAGAGATGAGCCCACCCCCTTGCTCTTTATGGCTGTATGAAGTCTCCTGAATGCCAGGACTCATTTCAGTCTTTAAAGTGAATCCTTTTAGTCTCTGTTTATTTGTAATCACATCTCTTTTTCTCTGATGTTTACCCTTTTGCTTCTCTTTTTTAATGATCCTTATGACTACATTGAATCTACCTGGGTAATGCATCTCAGGATATTTAGTATTATCTAGATGGTTCTGTTACCATGTAAAATAATATAATCCTGAATCCTCAGATGACTGTCTGTCCATCATGAGATGGCTGTGATTTAATTTGTTTTGATATTTACTTTTAAATCCTCTTAATAGCACAAAATATTTTGTTTTGAGAATTCAATTTTGTATGGATAAGATTTTATTTAAAGTTATAAATACTAAAAATATAGTGTCTAATGGCTACAGAAAACAAAAAATAAAACTACAAAAAAGAGAATACAATATATGGAACTAGACTAGATACACGAATTTAAAATGAAACAAAATGATGTAAAATTTCCCAATGTTTCATGTAACAAAGAAATGGATGATGGTACATATTATATCATGATGTAATTAGATCCTTTGGCTATATTGAAAGTGTAAAGACAATTCTTTAATTTAAAATAAAAATATGCCAGAGGTTGTTTACTGTAGAGATCAGAGCTAATAGAAAGAAATTAGATGGCAAAACAAAATTGTATTAAGGTCACATAATTTCAAAATATTTATAAGAAAGAGATGATTTTTAAAAAAGGCTGCAATTATCATACCACACTGAAATAAGTTTTCTCGGGTCTGCAGCATGCCGATCAGGGCAGGGACCACTGCAAACAAAGTTTGATGCATAATCAGTAAGTGACCTGTTTTTACTTCCAGGCTCTCTTTGAGATGGTTCTGATACACAAATGTCAGTAATTACAAAGGGTGCCTCCTTAGAATTGTTGTTAATAATATATGAGGAAATTGCTCTCATTTTCCCATAAATATGTGGAGTAAATTATAGATCTTATTGGTGCTTCATTTTATGTAATTGGTAATCATTACCCAGGCTCCTGCCTATAGGAGAGAAGTCTACCAGGCATCTGTTTATAAGAAGATCAAAAGATCAAGTAGATGATCTTGACAAATGTTCTACTTCATTAAATTGTTCTCATGGGATGATTTTGATGGGGATGGCTGCTAACTGTTTACTGAGTTGCAAAAGTTCAGGTCTTTGGAGAGTTACCTTTTACACAAAGTCTTTAAAGGGGACTTTTAAAGGTTACATTGACATATGCCATCCTTACCCCTCAATCTCCATGCCTCTGACCTCTGAGGAACATTGAAGAGGAATTTGCTACTCACTGGGGATACTGGAAATAATGGCTTGGTGGTGAAAACTAATGATTTTCTTCTAAGAAGGCAGGGGTTGTCTCTGGTTGTCATCCTTTTGGTAAACTGAATGGCTTTTCTTATGGTAATGTAGAAAATAAGTGACCTGCACATTTAGGGGCTGTCTTGATAGGGAAATGTATTGACATTTTAGCATTATCTGAATTGTGTGTTAAGAGTGGTTTTTCAAACTGAAATGAATGACAGGTCATAGGAAAAATTGTAAGCTTTCTCAAGATTGAGAATACTTATTAAATATTCTTGAGGCCTAAGAGATCAAAATATGGGAGATAATTTAGGTTATGGAGACATGCCCTCTTTATGGAGTTTGTGTAGGATACATGGCAAAATCAGAGATTTTAACTCTCAACAAATCTTTTGCAAAGCAACTCGTTGCCACTTGATACCTGCTTCATACGGACAAAGAAGACAGCTTTATGGAGTTGAAATGGCTTTAACTGGTTCATGAGAATCAAATCCCTTTTCTACTTTTAAGTTGGCATGTGACAGTTCGCTTTTATTCTTTGGTCTCATTTGAAGATGTCTACTGATAGGGGGAGATTAATGCATTTTAAAATCAACTAATTTCTAGTACAAGCAGCTACTCAAGTATCAATCACAAGCCAACTCCCTTGGTTTGTATTCAAGACACAGGAATGATCCAGCATTTACTTTAAAAGAGAAAAACTTCTTTTCTAAGTGGAAAGCTACAACTTTATAATTTGATTTTAGAAAGCAATCAGAATTTGGGTGAAATATTATAATAGTGCTAAATTTAAATGTGTACTAATTATTTTTTCAGTACTGGGATATGAAAGTGCCAGGCAAGTGTTCTATCAATGAGCTAGAGCAAGAGCTGTTTATTTTTAAAATATATAACTTCTGAAAATAAATTGGATGAAGAAGGAGGCATATATTCATTGAGGTGTAAGATGAGTTTCCCAAAGATAAGGCATCTCTGCATATTATCTTGTAAAAGACATTGACCATTGTTTAAAGCTGAGGCATTTTGCTGGAATGGTGGAGAATTGGTGCCTCTGATATTAGATGGGTTGAAATAAAGAAAAGTAAAAATAGAATTTTGTTATGGGAAAGAAAAGTTACCTTAAAGTCTCTGGACATTTCAGGAAACCTGCAACATCAATGTCTTTTTGAACAGAAAGGCATACTTTTAGTACTTACAAAACCTTGGATTAATGAAGGGCACAAATACACATATCTGACTGATAAAAGAATAGTTATTAAAATATTACTGCTCTTGGTACATGCAGATGTGAGATGTTGACTTCAAATTCACATCATTTCCAGGGCTTGATAAGACACGCTGGTTTAGGGGATGGAAATCAGCTTGTTAATGTGGCTGCACAGGCTGTGCTGGATAAGCGATTTTGACCTAGCTCCAGCCCTATCTTAGTCCTTGAACTTTAAATAGAGGTTCTTTGGGTATGGAACTATAACTCAAGGATAGAATGTTTGTTGAAAAGTTGCTACATGGATTGGTGAGAAACCTTTTGGATATATGCCCATGAGTGGTATGGCTGGGTCTTGAGGTAGAGCTATTCCAAGTTTTCTAAAATATCTCCACACTAATTTCCATAGTGGTTGTACAAGTTTGCAATCCCACCAGCATTTCTCTGATGATTAAAGATGTTGAGGATTTCTTCAAGTGTCTCTTGGCCATTAGAGATTCTTCTCTTGGGAATTCTTGGTTTAGCTCTGTACCCATTTTTGATTGGATTATTTAATTTCATGGTATTTAATTTCTTGAGTTCTTTATATATTTTGGATATGCCCTCTGTTGGAAGTGGGGTTGGTAAAGATCTTTTCCCAATCTGTAGGTTGCTATTTTGTTCAAATGACAGTGTCCTTTGCTGTACAGAAGCTTTTCAGCTTCCTGAGGTCCAATTTATTGATTGTTGGTCTTAGAGCCTGACTATTGGTGTTCTGTTCAGGAAGCTGTCACCTGTACCAATGAGTTCAAGGCTTTTCCCCACTTTCTCTTCTATTATATTTAGTGTGTCTGGTTTTATGTTAAGGTCTTTGATCCACTTGGACTTAAGTTTTATGCAAGGTGATAAACAAGGGTCTATTTGCGTTCTTATACAAGTATCCATTAGACCAGCACCATTTGTTGAAGACGCTTTTCTTTTTCTGTTGTATGATTTTTAATTCTTTGTCAAAAATTAAGTGACTGTAAGTGTGTGGGTATATTTCTGGGTCTTCAGTTCAATGCTATTGATCAACTGTTAGGACATCTCTTCAACTATGTTCATAGTAGCTTTATTTGTGGTAGCTAGAAACTGGAAACAACCAAAATGTCCTTCAATCGAAGAATGGATTAAAAAAAAAAAAACTGTGGTACACAATGGAATACTACTCAGCTATCAGAAGCAAAGAAATCATGCAATTTGCAACAAAATGGATGGAACTAGAAAAGCTCATCATGAGTGAGCTAACTCAGATTCAGAAAGATACACATGGCAAATATTATCTTATACCTGGATTTTAGCTGTATAGTACATGATAACTAACCTGCAATCAATAGACCCAAAAGAACAGGAACATGGACTTTGTTACCTGTTAGTGGGACACTCCACCCTAGTGGAACTGCCATGTATGCCTCCTGTACAAGAGGAAACTCTTGGCCCTCATGTGACTGATGAACTGAGGGGGCTGATATGTGTAGGCACCCTACACAGGAGGAGTAGGATAGGCGGCAGAGGGGATAGAGGGAGGGAAGGTGGGACCAGGAGGGGGTGGAGAGAGGTGACTGTGATGGAGATGTAACTTGACTTAATAAATAAATGCTAAAAAGTTGCTATATGCTGAGTTCCATCCCCAAAATGATGTTTGTATGTATAGATATACCACCTTCCTTTCTTATACATATGACCTTCTCTTTTTTGCAAGACCCAGAGTTGGAGGACAGTCTCTGTGGAAGAATGGTTTGTTTTTCATATTTGTAACTTAAAGAGTAGATGTGATACCACTGCATTCTCTGTTGTGATAGCATTCACAAGAACTGCACAAGTTCAAGCCAGACAAAACCCCAACATGGAGAGAGGAAGTAGGCACAAAGTCCCACCTCTAGCTACACAACTAGTGACACCTGAGAGCCACTGGGAGAGGGAGAATCATTTGTTTTAAGGTGTGTACTCTGGTGATTCAATCACACTCCTGTGGAAGAACATACAACCAAAAGTATGTGTATAGTGCAATCCTACTTAACAGGGGGGGAAAAAAGACAGAAAATGGGAAGAACAGGGAAACAGATGTGGATCTTGGAGCATTTTGAGAACTGTGAAGGGTGTATATAATTAAAACACATTGTACAACATTCTCAAAGAACTAACAAAATGGGGAAAATAGTCTTTGAATGTCAAAACAAAAAGTGAACAAGTTTGAAACAGATACTTTTCTTGAAAGTTGGTCTTTGCAGTAATACCAGTTTCCAAACCCACTCTATCAACCATGCTGACAGCCTCAACTTTCACCTCCAGTCTCACACACATTTATTTCTTCCACTCGTGTCTCAGAGGAAAAGGTTAACAGCTGCTTGTCAGATAGCCAGCAGAAGTTTACAGCAATTCCTTTGGAATAGAATGTAGCTTTATATTGCCAGTTTCAAGAACCTCATTGAACTGTATTTTAAAACAATAGAGTTTCATCAGGAAAAATATAAATAAGTCAATGTCACTTTCAGACTGTTGCTGTCAGAATGAAACTCAGCTTAAGGTGTATGTTTATATTGGGTCTCTTTCTTCCTCTGGTACAAAGCTGTGGACTAAGGCTCCAACTCTTCTCTCTCTCTCTCTCTCTCTCTCTCTCCACCCCCCAATCCTTCCCATCCTCCCTCCCTCTTATTTTGTTACCTCTATTCCCTGAAATCCTAAGAATCCTGAAGCTTTGCAAACTGCCCCATCTGGACTCAGTGTGACGTAATCTCTTGAGTTTATGTCTTTTCCTTGTCTGTTGGGCTCTATGTTCCTGAACCAATATTTCTTATCAGAATCTTGTGACTGAGCAACTTGAAATTCAGGCATGAGTTTATGGAGAGAGTAAGAGAGGCTGCTCAGTCTGGTTGTATTCAAAGTTTGAGGCCTGCTAGAAGCCAAGTAACAATATTAAACAAGTATTAATGAAGCTAATGTTACTTCTGTTTTTACTTAAGATAACAATTATCTGAGTATTTTTAGGGGAAAGAAGTAATAGAGAAAGAACAGATAACCAGAAAACAAATAAAATGATGATGAAGATTATTCTGTTTATTTTCCTTGTCCGTTTACATTTCTAGGGAATAACAGAGATGTTGGTGTGAACATCCAGGAACATAAAACAGAGAATCAGAATTCTGAATGAAGCCCCTTTCCACTTGGAGAATAGCTATGGGTCTCTGTGGGAGAAACTAGACAAAGAGAACTAGATTACACAGTATTGACTGTGTATTTCCTAATTCACATTAGAAAAATTTATCAGATTCCCTGAAAAGACCTATCTGGAGATAATAATCCATGAATTGGGATTGAATTCTTCTTGTTAAATGCCACCACCAAGTTAACAGGAATAGACGGTTACAGTAGAAGATGTATCGTTATCATGACTCCTTGGCTTCATTTACTTCTAACATGTTGTAGAGGTACTGAAATGTCAGCAATGAAATGATGATGTGGAGAGTGAAGAAAAAAGGACTTCAGTAGACTGGTAAGTAGAACAAGGCAAGAAATCAGTCTTAGGTCTTACTTTCCAAAACATCCAAACTGATTTTGCGTGTGACCTGCCGAATAGATTCTCAGCACTTTATTCAGAGACCTCAAGGCTTTTGCAGGTACCTTAACTGTGTTTACTTGTGCAGGTGCCAACAGACTTCCATTTCTGCTTGTGACAATTCTGAACAATTTCTGAGTGGAAGATCTCCCCAGTCAATAGGATTTCTGGACTTTCTGATACTAGTATTCTGAGCACAGGGTGAATTTGGCAACATGATTAAAAAGCTCTGGGAAACACAAGGTTTTTTTTTTTTTTACATTTAGTTATGGATTTGCATTCTTGAAGATGTTAATTTTCTGTGCTTCTATACCTAGAGTTCTGAATTCTAGCAGAGAAAAATCTTGCAGCCCAGCTGATTGATGTCTCTACAAATGTATGGTTTTCAAACTTATTTAGGCCTCTGGATTGTCTGCTAATTCATGACTATATTTCTTTTTTTCTATTTTTAAAATTCTGTATTGGAAGAATATCCCTCATACAATTCACTGTGTTTTGAAAACACCATTTTTATAGAGGACTATTTTCTATTTCATCATATGGTTGTTTAATAATAATGTATTTAAACATTTTCTTATTAAGCATGAAGTTTGCTTCCAGTTTTTAGCTCTTATGAATAACACTGCCTTGGATATTTTTGTACTAAATTCTCAACCAATCTCTTATTATTTCTTTACAATAGAATAATACATGTAGAATTACTAAAGTAGAAAAGAACAAAATTCAAATATATGAGTAGTATATGGTTATGATATAAATAATGCAAGGGTATTGTCAAAATGCATTAGTGTATGGATAAGCATACATCATTCATAATACAAAACTTCAGAAGTTGGTACAGTTAATACTTTACTGTATAGTCCTTGGAAATATTTTATGCATACATTGTCATGAGCTTGTCAAATGGCTCCTTACATTACTTGTCAAGATGCTGCCCACAGAAATATGCTAATACCCACTGTAACCACTACCTGTGAGCACCTTGATTGTTATAATTAAATAAAATTAGCCTGTCAGGAAATAATATTCCTTTGTTGTTTTGTGAGAGTTTACATACCTCTAGTGGGAAGAGTTGATTATACTTTTGTACCTTGATTATACATTTCTTTTCTTCTTTTGTAAGTACATTTCCACATTCCTTTTTCTCTATTCCATTTTCTTTGGACGACAAAGCTGCTTAAAGAGTAGGAAAATGTAAATAACAACGCAGTTGAGGACAAGAGATGGTATTGAGGGGTGTCTGTAAGCAAAATATACTTATGAAAACATTTTATTTGGTGAGTATCTGCTACTAAAATATTTAATATAAAACTAAATCTAACTAAATCTAAATATCTAAAGCACTGAACTAACCACTGTTTTAATTTTGGTAAATTTCTTCTTGGTCTTCCTCATGTTCACCACTTTGTTAAGATACTGTGGTGTCTATTCTTGGTTGTCAGCTTCGCTACATCTGGAATTAACTAAAACCCATGCTTCTTGGTACACTTGTGAGGAAATTTTCTTGATTGGATTATGTGAGATGAGAAGACTCACCTTAAATCTGCGCTATGCCTTCGTGTAGCACTCTGAGAGAAGGAAGTGCTTGTTGAGAGACCTATCTGCCCTCACTCATTCCTTAATTGCTATTAGAGCCAACTTCTTTGAAATGCTGAAGTGTACGGAAGATGCTCTGAGACATCCACCCTCGTATACTACACAACTATTGGAATTTTGGGCTTTCTGTCAAGAGACAGTCATTGTTGGAATAGTTGGACCAAAGCTTATAAGCAATTCTAATTAATCTGATATATTGTGTATATGTATGTATATGTACAAACACATATATAAATTTTTTAGATTTTAATATACATATATTTCTCATTTATTCCCTTTTGTGAGTATGAATATTTTGTCACCTTAGAAGATGGAAGTTTAGGTACCATGTGGGTCCTTGGTGCCCACAGAGGCCAGAAGAAGGCATTAGATTCCCCCTACCCACTGAACTGGAGTGACAATTTACCTGTAGGTGTGTGTTCATCCTAACAGTTTTCTTTCTCTATAGAACTCTGACTAATACAGATATGAAAGCAGTATATTACCACATTTTCCTTTTTTTTAAAAGCACACTGCATATAAAACCAGAGTCCTACAAATTTGACTTACCGATTTTTCTTTTCCAATTAGTAAATTGGCATGTACTATACACAAATGCACAAAAGTACATACATGAGATGCATGTAATGTAACCTCATATCTACAGTGGTCTTCAATTCCTTTATAATTCAATATGTTCTTGAAATGGTTATAATCAGGTCTGGAGAGCACTTGGTGCTCTTCCAGAGGACCTGGGTTGAACTTTTAGTAACTGCATGAATGTTCACAATCTTCTGTATCTCCAGTTCCATCGGTTCTGATGACCTCTGGTCTCTGTGGGCACCAGGCACTCACATGGTGCACAGACTTCTATACTGACAAAATACATGAACACAAAAAAAATGTTACTAAATCTGAAAAATATTTATAATACAAAATAGTGTACCATGTCTTTATAATTTTGAATTGATGCTTATACGAGCTGTACAGATTTTTGTTTGTTTGTTTGTTTTTTCAAGACAGGGTTTCTCTGTGTATCCTTGGCTGTTCTGGACTCACTTTGTAGACCAGGCTGGCCTTGAACTCACAGAGATCCACCTGCCTCTGCCTCCCAAGTGCTGGGATTAAAGATGTGCACCACCAAGCCTGGCAAGCTGTATGGATTTTATTTGTCCTTTTTCTTATTGAAGGATATTCAATTTTACAGGTATTTAAAGGAGGTTCAGGTTTCAGAGTATATAAGAAAACATATTTTTCTCAATAACTCCATATGTTCTCCTCAACTGCCTTCCTATCCCTTCCCTCCTGCTGTGTAGTTGTTTCCCTTAATGCAACTCATTTAAATCAGTAAAGTCACTTTCTTTTATTAAAGCAGTCTCATGTTGGTTCTTTAGCCCTCAGTAATATACACTTCATCACTACAGTCTACAAAAGCAATGTTACCTTTCTCTCCCCAGTTCCTGCGTTGCGGCTGTGAGGGTTTGAAATGGTGGCAGAATAGACTGTGGTTTTGTTCTCCAATTCTCCTTTTGCCCTTCTTCACTTCTTCTCCCTCGTTTAGCTCAAGGGAAAAGGAGAAATACATATATTACTTTTAGAAGTATAGAATGAGAGTGCGTGTCCTGGGATGGTGGTGAGCACATTCCCAGTTCACTGACTTCTTCGTGGGGCAGCCACTAGACAGTTTTCACAAGAGTAGCTGATGATATTGTCTGAAGGAGAAGCCGTGGGTCATCTTGGTGCTGCAGTCTCCAACAAGGTAACAGAATCTGGTCCCCTCCCTGATAGGATAAAAATGTGAGTGAAGGAACCTTTGAGGGCTCATGGCAAGGCTCAACCCCTGAGAGATTACTCCATGTGACAGGTGTAGTGCAAGAGGTTTATTCGGGGAGGGGAGAATGAATGTTTTAGAGTAGGGACATCAAATAGAGATAGAGGCAGACAAACAGGGAGGCAGAGAGACAAAGAGAGGGAACTGGAGAAACAGGAGAGAGAGGGAGAGAGAGAGAGAGAGAGAGAGAGAGAGAGAGAGAGAGAGA
>CAJQZJ010001558.1:2720945-2754266 GCA_907164525.1 Lophiomys imhausi
GAGAGAGAGAGAGAGAGAGAGAGAGAGAGAGAGAGAGAGAGACAGAGAGAGAGACAGAGAGAGAGAGAGAGAGAGAGAGAGAGAGAGACAGAGACAGAGAGACAGCGAGACAGAGAGACAGAGAGACACAGAGAGAGATCTGGGTGGTTGGGGGCCCGTTTGCGCAGCACACACCTGGTGCACCTGACATTAGTAGATGACTAACTGCTAAGTCTCTGGGCCAGTAGGCTCACCTGTTTGCGAACATTGCCTTCTGTGGTCCCAGACCTTGGGCCTAGTGGGTCAAAGTGGGATTTATTGTTTATACCTCTGAGAGCTAGAAAATGAAGATAAGGAAAGTCATTATCCCTACCTCTTTGGTTATTTCTCTATGGCAGTTCTCTCTAAACATACAGCATGTTCTCCCTAATGACAAAGTAGATTCTAACCAAACACAAGATTTCAAACTAGGTAGGTATATCTGAATTATTTTCAGTTATTCTCTTGGCCATGGGAATGAGAAAAAGCTGTTCTCCAGAAACTCATCTTCATTAGTTGTAGTTTGTTCTTTAAAAAACAAACAAACAAACAAACAAAAAACTAAAATATCCCTGTGGTTTGTATTTTACCAATAAAGACACAGGAGCCAGATTCTGGGTTGAAAACTTGCTAGCTCAAAGACGCAGAGAAAACACCCAGCTGACGTCCCTATTCCACTAACGTCCCAGCCGACAACCCTAAGATGAAAAGCCCAGAGCTGAAAAGCTCAGAACTTAGAGGAAGAAACCTGAAGGAGAAAACTCAAAGGAAGAACTCTAAGGAAGAACTCCCAACTCCTCCATGCTGCCTTAAATACCTCTCAGCTCTAAGTTCCTCCTTTCTGTTTAAATCCTGTAAGCTGCTTTCTTGCTCTGCCTCTTGATTTAGGGTTAACTTTATTTAAGCTTGTGTACAGGAAGCTCTTGGATTAAGGGTGTGTGCTTAGAGCTGAACCACACCATAAGTACTTGTGTTTGCAATAAACAGAAAGTTCTTGAATTAAAAGTATATGCTTAGAGGTGAGCCGCCACATAACCATTTGTTTACAGTAAATAGTAGCTCTAGGATTAAAGACTGAGCCATCCCACATTTAGAAACAGATTTTTCAATTCACAAACTCCAGGTTCACGATGTGATCAAATATTCTGCAACAGCAGTTCTTTTCCACCATGTAAGGCAATGGGTAATAGGGATGTGCCCACTCAACTGTAATGCTGTCTTTGGATAGATTCCCAGGGAAGAGGTTGCATGTTCTAGTGAGAGATACCTAGAGGAGAACCTGTTGAGTCATATGATATGCACATTTTAAATTTTCCAGATGCTGCCAAACTACCTTCCAATTCACCTGTCACAGCACTGCATAAGATTATTTCGCTCAATCCTCAGCAAATATAACATAATAGGCTTTTTATCCTATGGTTTAAAAAGTAGCTTGTCATTTTTTAATTTACTATCTGCTTATTTTATGATTAAAAAAGGAACATATTTTCATTAGTTTCCCTCGGTATTTGCCATTTTACATATGTTTATGATATGAGGTCATTTTCAGAGAATTTTAGTATTTTGTTATAAAATGTGCTTTCCAACCCCACTTAATGATGAGTAGCCTTGTAGTCAGAATAGTCTTTCTAAATTATAAATAAAATATGGCACACCCCTTTTAACATTTGGTGCTATAAACTGAATTTAAGATAAACTTTAAACTGACAGGTGTGCAAACTCCTGAAAGATGGGTTTTCTGTTTCCTTCCTTATGCCATTCGTCCTCATTGCCTAACTCATGATCAATGTGTCAGATGCAAACTGAGACACCTGTGGCTAATCAATATCCTATCTTTGCTCATGATTCCCTACTTTGACACGTTTCTCCATTTCTTTCTAAAATAGTTCTCTGCCTCTCAACCTCTATTCTTCTTAAAGGATTTTATTTTTGCATCATACACCCTGGTGGCTGTCACTGTGCATTTTCTACATGGTTTGTTAATTATTTCTTAACTAGTAACTGTGTCATTGGTTTGTGGGCAGGACTAGTTTAATAATCCCTCATGTTCTGGAATTTAGCATAGTGCCTTGCACATCACATTGCCTAATGAAGCAGCATTCTGTTATGAATGAATGAATGAATGAATGAATGAATGAATGAATATAAGTAAACCTAAGACATAAGGACCACAGTTGACATGCCATTAACTAAACATGACTAAAGAGAGACAGTAGATATATCTCAACTAATAGGATTGGTAGCTGGGAAAACTGAAGGAACAGATTCTAAACTGAGGCATAAGGTGGGTAAATATTTATGATTCAAGAAAGGCATCATTTTAGAATATGGTATTATACAATTCTTTTTTTCTAAAAATATAGGCAAATAGACATACTATGATAAAATGAGCATGGCAATTTTAAGAGGTGGTTTTTCCTTTGTTTTCTTTTTTATCCTGAGAACTGGTTGGATTCCTCATCTACACCAAGAAAATTTGAAAGGCTAAGGATGAGTGCTGGATGTGGGAAAGTTGTCGTGGAGGAATGATGGCTTCCCTTATCAGCAGCTCTGAGATGAGGTGAGGAATGAATGAGGGGTGAGTGGGAAGACAGAAGGATCCTCAATTTTAAAGATTTTTGGATTTTGAAATAATATAAAACTGAGCATTCCAATTCTTATGAAGAAGCAATATTTTATAATGTAGGAATTATTGCAGACATCTTGGAACATACTTGAGTTTTTTACACATACAGGAGAAGACATTTGAGTAGCAAATGGGTAGAAATGGTGAAACAAACACAAAGTAAGTGTCTTTATGATTTCACGTCACAACTGTTTATGTCAAAAGCATTTCCCCTAGAGTCTGGCGATCATTTGCAAGGCAGCGGCAGTTACTCTAAGGGTCTGTGGTAAGTTCAGCTATTTTTTGTTGTTACTGTTATATGATTTTCTTTTCTTTAGTCTCTTTAAGTACTTTAATCAGTCTTGGATACAGAAACTGTCTACACTTTTCAAATTCTTAATTCATTTATCTTTTCACTATTTACACAAATCATGTAATAATTACACCTAGTATAACAAAGATTTTGGCACTATCAGAGCTAACTCTTAGCTGATCATTTAAAAAATCACTTTTATTGAATTATTCACTGATAATTTTATATATGTATGCAGTAAATTGTGATTGATTGCTGTACTCCTCTCTTTTCAGGGTCTCCCACACTTATCTTCCCCTTCCTTCCCACAAGTCCCTTTCCCACATTCATGTCTCTTTGTTTAGTTATGAACCTGATTGAGTTTAACAGAGACTATCTGTATCCCCATGGATTTGGAGCTTTTGTCCATAGGAGATTTGTGGGCTTGCCTATAGGTACACAAATGAAAATAGTGACTGTCCTTACCCTAGAATCCACCAGTACCCAATAGTTTAGTAGGGAAGGATAGGGTCCTCTGGATCCCTCCCTGATTGATTCTTCAATACTGACATTGTTGTGCAGACCCATTACAGATCCATTGCTGTGCTGTAGGATAGTGACTGCTTTTGATATGCTATACCTAGAGAGAGCATTTCATAGCACTTCTATCTTTTAGTTCTTACATTCTTTCTGTTTCTTTTTTTCTCAGTGATCCATAGGTTTTAAGGGAATGATAAAAATGCCCTGTTTAGGGCTCAACACTGGACCATCACTGATTCCCTTGGACAGTCATGCATCCAGAGTTCCATTCATCATAGTTCACTGCAAAGCAGAACATCTCTGATAAAGGCTAAGAGTAACATTTGTCTGTGGGCATAAGCATAAATATTTAGAAGGCAGCTTGGTACCATATGAACTTAGGGAAGCAATAGTTAAGTCCACCCCTACGGCATTAGACTTTCTCAGCTCTGAGTTTTATAATTTTAAATTAAATTAGTTCAATTGTATTTTAGACATCAAGTTTCCTTAGATTATTTTCTTAGGTATCCAAATTCTACAATGTTTGGCTCTGTTTTCTGAAACTACTTTGTTCAACTTCCTAAGCAAGAATTTGCATACGTGGAGATACTTACTCAGATGAGCTGGAATGGATTTTAATACTCTTCCATTATGGTCTCCTGGGTAGGATCGATGCTATTGATTTGAGTAGCTGACTTGGCCAGACAGCTGATGTGCTAATAAAAGGATTCCATCAGTCTACTGATGGCAATTCATGGGAAGACATGGAAATGGTGCTAGAGAATTTCAGAGAATTTTCTACACAGCCAAGATTAGCAAACTCATAGAAGGGGAGCCTCTCCCCTGTTCTTAGAATCTGTTTTAGGACTGACACGGGTTATTGCAAGAAAATTGCTGCTTTTCAGAGGATGGGAGAGTTACTCTTGGTAAGCTGGGGTATCAGTCAGAGTTTAATGGAAGATGACCCACACTGGTCACTATGGTATAGAGAATTTACTGTATAAATTAGATTTTACATATTTGAGGAATAAACTGGAGAATTAAAGTTCAAAAAACGGCACTTGATGGATATGTGTGTGTGTGTGTGTGTGTGTGTGTGAGAGAGAGAGAGAGAGAGAGAGAGAGAGATTCATACCCAGACTAACAGCCTAGTGTTGGTGAAAGTTGGAGCCTTCACAAAACTATGGAAGATAATAAGGTGGTTGGTCCAAAAATGAAGTTGTTTCAGTTATTCCCATTGCTTTCAGATCTGGTAATGTGGCTAGGATACTCTTGGTCAATCGAACTCATAGCTTAGAAGAAAAACTAGATACAGAGGAGAAAGACCTTCAACCAGACAAGATCTGCTGGGGATGCTGTATTTACTTCTCAATATTTCTGACCTTACAGAATGATGGTGGCTTCTTCTGCCTCTGAAATCTCCACAATTTTTTTTTATATACTCTGATCCTTTATTATACAGATAAGGGAATTATGGAAAATGTATTTCGCAATATAATCAAATGGATAGTATAATGGTCAGTTATAGTCTACTCACCCTTTGCCAAGTTAGCACACACATACATCTCTTTCATCCATATTAACTTCAAGTAAAAGTAATAAGAAAATAAAGCTTCTAAAGTTATATAACTCACCTTGTAAGATTACAAACACACTAATGTCGGGAGCCGCAATCGCCATTACAAGATGGCACCGGCTTCCTGCTTCCTGGTTCTTCACGGAGGTGCTGTGCCGGTGTGCGCATGCGCAAGGCGCGTTTCTTGGCACTGCGATCTCATGCTAATTAGGTGATTCCGTATGAGCCAATGAGGGTTCGACAAGTCTCCCTATGTGCTATATAAGCGGCCGCTTGCCGGAGCTCGGGGTCCCTCTCCACCATGCTATCTAAAAGAGCTGTTCAATAAATGCTGTCAGAAGAATCCTGATTGTGTGGCGCTTTCCTTATCGGCGAGGCGGGCGCGACATCTGGTGCCGAAACCTGGGAACGAGGCCGAACGTCTCGGGAGCTCCGGTCCAGCTACGAGGGATCCTGTAGGCTCGACAGAGGATTCAGAACTGACGGCAGAGGAAGTCTAGACGCTTTTCTGCAAGGTATGGTGGATCCCCTTTGGCTGGCTCTTGTTCTTCCTGTTTGGGCGGTAGTGGTCATTACGTGTTGTTTTTGTCTTAATTGCTATCAACAAGGGAAGGAGTGTACCTGTCCTCCCTGTTTACTGGAACCGTAAGCCACAGGTAGATAACTGTGCAGGTTCGCCTTGTCCTGTAAATAAAGGACTATGGGCAATCAACAGATGAAGCCGCTCCTTTCAGCAATGCGGGCGTTGTTGAAGGAACGCGGACTATTGATGACTCTAGATGTCAAAAACAGGTTCGGGAAGGACAGAGAGCATTAGCAGATCATTAGGATAGCCTATCAGAAGCAGAAAAGGAAAAGAGCGCTAAGATTAAAATTAAAAAGAGAATAAACAGAAGTAAAGAAATGACAAAAGAAAAAGAATTGTATCCTGTCTTTGAAGAGTTTAAGAATTTAAGGGTTGGAGACTCGTCCTCAGAGGAGACCTCTACAGAGGGTGAGGAAGAGAAAGAGGATCCAACATCTTCCTCATCAGAGGAGGGTGTATTGGATTCAGATGATCAAGCTGAGTTAAAAGAAGAGACAGCTCGTTATGAGGCTGAGTGGTATCAGCCTGACCCATATGCTCCAGGGTCAGTTCCGTCTGCCCCGCCATTAATAGAAGTAGTAAAAAAGAAGAAAAAACCGTGAAATTAAACTTCCTGGACTTTGTGTTACCTCTGTCCAATATGAAAATTTTACTAAAGCAGCTAACTTGTCTAAGATTTTATCTCAACAGTTGCAACAAAATTGGACTGCGGAATTTGATGAAACCATGAGAAGGCTACGAGTAGCTATCATTCAAATTAATTCCACTTGTTTGGATCTGTCCCTAACAAAAGGATTGGCTTCCTGGCTTCGGTCGGCTTTCTCCTACTTTGGGGAATGGGTAGGAGTCGGGTTGTTCGGCTGCCTTTTAGCGGGGGGAATGTTGATTACCCTCTGGTTGCTCTGCAAATTTAAAAAACAACACAATAGAGATAAAGTGCTAATCACTCAGGCCTTACTTGCTGTGGAACTTGGAACTTCTCCTAGAGTTTGGTTAAATATGCTAAAACAATGAGACACTGTCATCATAAATTTGTCCTGAGGGCTCGTGTTCCCATTGCACCAGGCGTTCTGATGACAGTCCTGTGTGCCTCCCAGGGCTCGTGTTCCCATTGCACGGGAATTCAGGCACACAGGGTCTCTAGTCCATTTAACTACTTTGATCGCTCCACTGGTAGAATGGTGGGCTTGATCGGTGACAAAGTGGACTGCTGTGTTTTGCTATTTAATAAAGAAGGAGGAGATGTCGGGAGCCGCAATCGCCATTACAAGATGGCGCCGGCTTCCTGCTTCCTGGTTCTTCACGGAGGTGCTGTGCCGGTGTGCGCATGCGCAAGGCGCGTTTCTTGGCACTGCGATCTCATGCTAATTAGGTGATTCCGTATGAGCCAATGAGGGTTCGACAAGTCTCCTTATGTGCTATATAAGCAGCCGCTTGCCGGAGCTCGGGGTCCCTCTCCACCATGTTATCTAAAAGAGCTGTTCAATAAATGCTGTCAGAAGAATCCTGATTGTGTGGCGCTTTCCTTATCGGCGAGGCGGGCGCGACACACTAACATTCCTAACAAATGAACTTTTACATATTCTCACTTTTACCATTTTGGGGCTGCTGTTTATTCCTCTTCTAGAAAAATCATACTCTTGGTTGACATTCCACATCTTAAATACCTAGTTGCAAAGTTAATTTTGGAGTAGGAAATGGAGAGAAAGTAACAAATTAAAGGAGTTGTTTGTAACTTGAATAAATATGTTAACTTTCAAACAAGGGAATATATTCATGGCTACTTCAGTTCATTTATTTGTAAATATTTGACTGTGGATGTCAGGTTTTACTTATTTCTTGCAATATCTTTTTTATATTTATTACCATCCACAAGCACTTTGTTACTAATATATACTTGCCTATAAAGATGACCCAAACCTTTATTTCTATGTGTGATTGTTATAGTTTTCTATTCAGCTTGATCACATTAAATGGAGGAAGTTAAAACATGTAATGGAGGAGCCCTTAGTTTCTTGTCATCCTGCCTAAATGTAATTTCTGATTGATAGTCAGGATCTCAGCAATAATGTACCTTTTATTTTTCCCTGTCTCAAGGATATCAAAGTGGCCAGATGGCAATTATAACTTTAAATAAAATGCTATAAAAACTGCCTTCCATGGTGAATGTTCCTTGGTTTCTTTAGGAACTAGGACCTGCACTATGAAAGAGCCCAAGGTTATAAAGCAAGGGGGGAAGTTTTGCTGTATGATCACTAGGAGTAACAGAAATTACAGTCATTATTACTTCTGCCCACTGGATCCTAAGTAGTGAATACTGGGAAAGGAAAACAATAGGTAAATATTAGTTGTGGAGAAAAGCATATTTATCACATCTGGGAAAAGACCAACCTAGTACTACACAGTGGTATCACTTAAGTGGCATGCTAAGTCTACAAAGGTCTCTTTTATATTTCAGCTGCCCCAGGGTGCTGGGGGACCTTCCCTAGCTGTCATTGACAGGGTGGTTTCTGAGAGGAGATAAGGAGTTGGTGAAGGAGGAGTGAATTGGGTGTTGTGGTCAGGAGAATCTTGCAGTTCTGGCTGACTCCAGATTACTTCTTTACAAAGATAGACTAGTGATTCTCTATGAGGTACAGATTATATTTTTGATTTTTCATTGCATTTCTGAGGTTACAAGTTCAGCCACAATTAGAAAGTACAAATAGAACAGATTTTATTTTTATCATCACTATAACTCCAATTTAAAGATTCTAAAATATGTCTCCTTCAAAAAAAAACCAACCAACCAACCAAACAAACAAAACCACACTTAGTATATGACAGCCTGCATTTAGTCAGTTTGAAACCACTCCAGACAAACAAAAAAATATCTGAACGGGTCTTTTTTGTGAATATCAAATACTAATACCTAACTCCTTTTATTATATTGTTTCATCATGTACACTGAAAAGTAGGAAAAATTTATTTTAGTCAATCTATCTTATTTACTGAGTTCCAAGGGTGTATGTACCCTGTATGACCCCATATCTTTAAACTATGTTTTCATAGAGTGCTAAGTATATTGTTAAAAGAGGCTTAGAATCTGTTACTAGTTCTCCTTATCAGAGTTTGTCAGTTTTCTCTGTTCTTTTCTTCACCAATTATATTGTTTGAGTTTGCTTAGGAGTGGATACCCCAAGAAGATTCCTAGAGTAATGGCCCATAAAGGAATTTCTAGCTATGCACTTATCTGTGCTTAACCATCTTCAGGGCATAAGAAGGACTTCCAAATGGGGCCAGATAAAGATAGTTTCCTTAAAAGCAGCAGTTTAAGCTTAAGACTTTTCCTAAAATGAATCAGACATAATTTTCCTGGGAAAAGACATGAAATTAATCATAATTCAGAAAGTCCCCAAGAATGCAGCAGCACACAGAGACCAAAATCTAAAAGTGAGAGACAGAATGACAACAATTGAAACATTTGCCTCAGCTTAATATAAGCAGCTTGAACTGTTTGTTTTAAACAGTTATGCTGCCTTCCTGACTTTTGCTGTTTCCAGTGTATATGGCTGTGCCACCAGGGAACATAGGTGCTGTATGTTAGCTACTTGTCTCATTGCTATAATAAAATACTTTTCAAAACAGTTTAAGGGATAGAGGTGTATTTTGTGTTATAGTTCTAGGCATTGTCCTTCACTACAAAGAAGTCATGGATGCTGTGGCTTGAGGCATCTGGTCACCTGGCTTTTTCCCTTTCATGCAGGCCAGGAGCACAGACCGTGAACGTTGATGCCCACATTCAGGATAGATCTGTTCACTTCAATAAATTTGTTTAGACACTTATTCACAAGCATGCCCAGAGATTGGTTTCCACGGTGATTCTAAATCCCACCAAGTTGGGAACCAAGATTAACGATTATATGGCAGTAAACTGCAGCTGAACTTTAGGCTACTTTTGGGTTCTTTTTCCTCCCTCCCTACACCACCACCCCCACACTAGGTAGGAGAAAAAGGTTAGAGGGGAAAGGGGGCATCAATATCGTTAGACTACTTCCTTCTGGTTAGGGGTATCGAGTTACTGAAGACTAACTTGATCTTCACCATCAATATATCTCCAACCAGCAATTTAGCAATCTAGCAAACAGCAAATGAGGATGAGCAACCGGCAATTCAGCAAATAGCAAAAGTAATCAGGAACCAGCAAAAGCAGCCACCAGAAAGGGGAGCAGTATATGGACTTTGAATTACTTTGCTTATTTTGTTTGACTTATAGACTGACAGTCCCAACTTATTTGTGTTAGTATAGAATGTAGGTGCCTCAAGAATTGGTGTTCCCTTTACAATACGTAGAAGAATCAATTAGTTCTTTTCATAAACTAAAGGTGCTTGCTTGTAGGATATTTGTTGTTAATTTCTCCCAGTTACTACAAGCTCTTTGCCAGTCTTCAATGATTACCCATAATTACCTAATTTCAGCATTAGTAAAAGGTACTATAATTTTGGCCGGGTCTGATCCTACATAGTCTTATTCTACCTTTTATGATTAATTCAGAAACTTTTTCAATGTAAGTCTTTAATATTTCTCACTTTGGTTATATGCTAAGACAATCCATTCCGTAATATTATCTTGCTTTTGCAAACTTCAGCCCAGTAAGGGAATAAGTTGAAGGCAAAATAACCAAAATCAAGTTTAGGATCTATTAGATTCACACATGCATCTTGCAGTCTCTGTTCTTCCAGAGTTAACTCTCTGTTTCATCTGTTAACCATTTTGGAAGGTTTAAGTCCAAATCTCCTTATTATGTTTGAATCCAATTATTTTTTTTTGACTTTTGAAAGCCATCAATACCAGCCTTCTAAATTTATTTTTTTTAAATACTTTATTTTTTTTTCTTCAAGTTACATCTCAGTAACAAACTCCTCCCTATTCCCCCTTCCTATCCCGCCCTTCCACCCTCTTCCCCCCAGAAGTTTCCCCTTTCAGTCCAACAGATGGTTCCTTCTCTTATAACAGTATTACACAAAACAATAGATATAAATATGCCACATTTATGAGAGTTAAATGGCCCAGTATACCTTCCCAATGTCCAGTTTATACATATTTGGCCCCTGACTTTAACATTCTACTATCTAACCATCTCCATGAGTTTAAAGGTCTATATGTGACTCAACATTCATACTAACTTGCAACACACTTTTAAGAGTATCTTCTTAGATCTATAACACCCTCTTGATTCCTAAACAACTCAAAATTTAACTATGAGACTCTAGCTGTCTATTCTTCAACCACCTCAGAGACCTGAGAGGGATAAATATATCTGCTTATATAGGAAGTGCAGGGCCTGCAGCTTCCAAAACTAAGAAAGGACATACCAATGACTGCCTGGACAGTTCCCATTTTCTCTCCATACATTCCTGCATCAGTCTTCAGGCTTTGGGTCCTGTTTCTCTGACAGACATTTGTTGTAGAGCAGGGATTATGAAGGACTTACCTACCCTGTCTTGGCAGAGTTAGGCTGTCGACTTCCCTGCTACCAAGTTTTGTCCTTTTTGGACAGCAGTCTGTCTGCAGTTGGTGCAAGGGTTTTTTTCATGCCAAGAGAAAGGCTTGCCACTAATTCAACCATCTTACAGTGGAGGTTCTTCGATGCTTATCTTCTACTTGGAGTAGAATAGGGGGTGCTGTCAGGCGCTGATATGTCTCGATATCAAAAAAAAATCTTGATTTAAGATAACATCTTTGAATGCCATATTCTGCAGATCTCTAGGGGTTTTTGAAGATGCCCTAACCATCTCTTGTATTTAGATAAGCAAATGTTGCTTGTCTCTTAGCAACTTGATTACTGGGTAGTTTAGAGAATATCTGTGATAGACTGTCATAGTAGCTAACAAAGTGACATGAATCCAATTATTTAACTCATGAGTAGTTAATCTAATTGTAGCCTGTAGCCTATTAATATTCCCCATTAATTTTTGAAAATCATTAAGAGTTTGCAACTGATCTCTATGGATCTGTACCTTTTGCGGCCAAATATATTTTTGACTTATTTTATACCCTAAATAATTAATAAAATCTCACTTTTGTATTTTTTTCAGGAGTAATCTGTATCCCCAGCATGGCAGAGTTCTTTGTGTTTCTTTAAACATTTTCTCTAAAGTAGCTGCATCAGAATCAGCCAACAAAATATCATCTATGAAATGATAAATAATGGATTGAAATAATTGTGTGCATTATTTCTAGAAGTTGTTGAACACAATATTGACAAAAATTGTACTATTTTACATTTCCTGTCAAAGTACTTTCCAATGATATCTTTTTACTGGATCACTATTATTGTAAGTAGGTAATGAGAAAGCAAACCTTTCCCTACTCTGCTCATGGAAGGGAATTGTGAGAAAACAATCCTTTAAATCAATTAATGTCATAGACAGTGACTTAGGTAATAAAGAAGTTAAAGAAATTCCAGGCTGTAAAGGACCCATTGGTTGAATTACTCTATTCACAGATCTTAAATCTGTTAAGATCCTCAATTTTCCTGATTGTTTTTAAAACAAACACAAAAGGAATTCGATGGGCAGGTAGACTTTACTATAAGTTGAGCCTCCAGCTGCTCTTGTACCAGATGCTCAAGTGCCTGTAATTATTCCTTAGTTAAAAATTACTTACTACTTTACTTAGATAGGTTTATCAATGAACCATTTTAAGGGTAAGAGCATTGCTATTTCAGCAGTGGCCCCTCTTATAAATTTGGAAACTCAATTTCGGTGATGTCCTTTGTTTGAATAATGGGCACAGCCTGTGGTTGTTTTTTTAATAACTTTAATAAATGCTTCTCCAAAAGCATCAACTGTCCCCCCTCCCCCAATTTCATCATGAGCTGTCTGTGATTGCAGGAATATTAATTTGAGTACCCCATTGTTATAAAAAAACCTTTCCCAATAAATTCTATTTGCCTTTCTGGTCCTACACATTTAACTGATTGAACGTTTTGTTTGGAGATAATTTATGAATTTCTTTTTTCCCTACGTTCATAGTAGCCTTATTTGTATGAATTCCTTTTTTTTTTTTCCTATGTTCATAGCAGCCTTATTTGTAATAGCTAGAAACTGGAAACAACCCAGATGTCCCTCAACTGAGGAATGGATTAAAAAACTGTGGTACATCTGCACAATGGAATACTACTCAGAAACAAAGAAATCATGCAATTTGCAGCCAAATGGATGGAACTAGAGAAGCTAATCCTGAGTGAGCTAACCCAGACTCAGAAGAATACACATGGCATCTATTCACTTATATTGGATTTTAGCCATATAGTACAGGATAACTATACTACAGCCAATGCACCAAAGGGAACATGAACATAGACTTTTTTTCCTGTCAATGAGACAATTTACCCTAGTGGTGCTGCCTTGTAGACACCCAGTGTATGAGGAGGCTCTTGGCCCTCATATGACTGCTGAACTGGGGTGGGGGACTGTTATGTAGGGACACTCCACTCCAGAGGAGTGGGATGGAAGGGTAGGGGGTAGAGGGTGGGAGGGTGGAACTGGGAGGGTTGGAAAGAGGACACTGTGATGGAGATGTAACCTGAAGTAATAAATAAATATTTACAAAAATAAAAATAAAGTTAGTGACAATAAAAAATTATGAATTTCTATAAACTACATATAAACCTTCTAAAGGAGCCATTCTGAATTCCAGGATTTTTGGAAAATGACAGTCACATCAGCTCCTATATTCACCAAACCTTCTATTTAAACTTCATTCATCTGAAATTTTAATTTTGGTCTCTAATTGCAAACCACTGTTTGTCAAAACACATGTTTTTCAGTACTTCCAAATACCCCTATTCATTCTACTGGAGGGCTTTGTCCTTAATGTAGGAAAACAGTAGCAGCTGAGAAGTGCTATTGTCTGAATTAATTTGCATATATGGTATATATACCATAATTTTAATTTCCTCTTTGAAGTCACCATCTGCAATACCTGGGTGCACAATCAATCCTTGGGAAGTTAATTTACTTTTTACCAAGATTATCCCTACTGTCCCTGAAGGCAAAGGGCCATAAACATCAGTGGTTATTTTGTAACACTAGAGTTTTGGGGATAGGGCAAAAGGTTTATTTGTGGCCAAATCTAGAGCAGCTTTGCCTTCAGTAGAGTGCATGAGAACAGCAATACTTAGTTGAAGGCTTTCTCTCAGGAAATTCTTCTGCTAAGTTTGAAGTCTAGCATTTCTGGAAAGCCCTGAGCTTGGTGCAAAAAGATGGACTCCCTTTGTGAGTGGGGTTCCCTCCTTTCCACTTGATCTGGGGAAACCCTAGATCCTCTATCTGAGGAATGTCACATAGTCCTTAAGGAAATTACAGGTCTAACCATTTCTGATGATAAGAAATTGGTTCAGTAGGTACCTCAGATTCCTGGAAAAACCTCCTCAAGCTAATGAGATATCTTAACTATCTTAAACTTCCTTCCAATGACTTTTGTCCATGCCTCTAAATGTACCTGGAGTTCTTACACCAGCCCTGCTGCCCATAGGATAATTAGGTACCATTTTCTCCTTCTTAAGATAGGACCATGCTGTTCATGTAAATGAAGTATCCTTGGCATTCCTAGTCCCAGCAAACACATTCACCCACAAAACCCCTCCCACTGCCAAAGGTTTATAATGGCCCTGTTCAGGAAATTAACTCTTTCTCTCTCTCTCCATTCCTCCACCATGGTCATCTGAGACTTGTTTGTTTTGGGCTTGGAAAGGAAGGATCTTCTCCCTCCCAGAAGAATGCATCCCTGTATCTTTCTGTCTAAGCTAGGCACCTTCTGCCCATAGCCCATGTCTTGGTGCACAGTGGATAATGTGACTCCCATTATCAGTCACTGCTAACAATCACCTCTGTAGCTGCTTCCAAAGCTGGCTGAGGTCTCAAACTTCCACCATTTCTCCTGTGTCAGCGCTGCCTTGCCTTAGTGCTCGCATGCTATGGTGGAGGTGGATTGCTAGCTCTTCAGGAAGTAGCCATCAGATACACACAAGGCATGTCAGACTCCTGAAGTCACCTGGCTTGGTCCAGGATCTTTGAGCTCCTTGAAGATTCTCAGCCTGGTGCCAGCAGCTTAGCTAAAAGAGTTATGGCCTTTCACTACACTGCAGAGAGGGTCCTTCTCGCCTGAATGCTTATCATAAGAGTTGTAACTTTATAGTAGAGGCAATCCTTTGTCTCCGAGCTATCTTGTAACATGGATCCTGTCCTGTGTTTCATCCCTTTCTGCCCAGAAACTGACATAGCTCAGTCCTTCTGTTGGAGACACACACACTACTGGCATGGTGCCTCTCAAGGCCCAAGCTTCCTGGGAGAGTAAATGACAAGGTCTGATGTCAGGAAATTCTGCTGATAAGCCTGGCCTCTCTGGAAACTCCCTGAGGTTGGTGCCAAATGATGGACTCCCTTTTTCCAACAGAAAACCCCCTCTTCCCTCTGATCTGAGGAATCCAAATCTTCTAAGTAAGGAGTGTCACTCAGACCAATGCTACCCTCATAAGAAACCCATCCAAGGGACATCGAGAGATTTCTGAAAGTATTTCTCCATGCTAACGAGGTATGCTGGTGCCTTGGCTTTTGGCCCATGACATTTATCTATACTTCTATGGTCCCTGGAATTTTCCCCCACCCCCACTGCCCCTGGGTTAATTAGCCATTACCTTTTCTTTCTTCTGATAGAGCAATACCCAGTGAATCAAACACATTCACCTCCAAAACCCCTCCTCACTGCCCAAGTTATATAATGCCCCTGATTCACAAAATAAACCCTTTCCTTTTTTTTTTTTCTTCATGCATTCCACATGGCTGTCTGATTCTGGCTGTTTTATTTTGGGCCTGGGAAAGAAGGGGTCTTCCTTCAAAAAAATCTGTCACTGCTTGCTTGGCAGGTCAGGTTTACAGGGGGTCCAGCTCATGCTTGGATGCCATGGCCTACTAAACTAAGCCTGTTTGGAGTGCATGCTCCTGCTAAGAGATGATGAACTTCAGCCACCTCTCCCACATCACCTGCCTGGCTGCCTGACCTGGCTCTGGGAGCTTTGAAGAGAAGAGAGCTGTAACACTTGGGCATTGGAGAAAACCATTTCTCCTACCTCCTGCCAGCTTTGTCCAGGACCACCCTTTTCCTGCCTAGACCTTCTGGCAGAGGATAATGCGTTTCCAGCCTGATACCTGACCAGACTGGGAATCCCCCACTGGAAGCTACAGTTCAAGTTCTCCAAAAGCTGCAAAACACCAGTTTTTCTGCCTGCTTGTTATCTCCTGGCTGATTAGAGGGAAATAATCATTGTATTTTTGTTGTAGGACCTCAAGCCAGTAGGCTCCCAATTTCATTTCCCAACAACAAGAGATTACCTTGGATATATCTCTTGTACCTACACTTATTGGCCCAAAACATCCCTTGGCATAATATCTGCAAACCTCAGGAAGCCTAGGTATTCTTTTAGAAAACTTACTGCCACTAGAAACAGTTTGTTTGTTTCTCCAGTGGAAAGTATTATATTTATTATCATTAACACATTGGGCATTTTGAGTTCTGGCTCATAAACTACAATAATTATCACAGTTTATGCACTGAACATTTTGAGATCTTAGACTTTTAGTGGTTTGGTGATAATTTTGTTGTAAGTGGCTGAATTCACTGCATTTTGATATTGGAGACCTCTAGCTATAGCTTGTCTTATGATATTTACATGATGCTTGTGAGAGGCAATATCATCTGTGTCCCTTATCTATTCATCCACTGGCACTGCTCATACCTTTAATGGTCTAATAACTCTTTTACATTCAGTATTTACATTCTCATATGCCAAGGTCTCTATCAACACCTGTCTCACATCAGGGTCTGATATGGCTTTGTGTATAGCTGAAACCATTTTTTTTTTTTCAAGCAACCTTTGATGGCTTCCTCAGAGTCTTGAACAATCTTAGTGAAAGAGATGAGTCTTCAACTTTTTGCCAAGCTCATAAAGCTTCCAAGCAACATTGTTCTATAACAAAATCACCAAATTGAGTCTGTTTTTGTAGGTCAGAATAGTGCCCTTCACCAAGCAATTAATCTTTCACAATATTAATTCTCTTTCTCTATTTTGTTGTTCAATATTCACAGCTTCTTTCCTCAACCATGTTAACTATTGAACTACTGAATGACCTCTAGCACAACTGTCTGCAGACCCTTCCAATCTTGGTGAATAATTTTATTCTGTGTAGTCCAGTTACACAATATTTATTTTACATAAGAAGAATGCATTTCATAGGAAACAATAGCCTCCTTAAAATGCCTCAGATTAGATCAGCACCATTAGCAGTCATGTGCTGTATGATTACTGGGAAAAGCAATGGTGACTTTGTATTCCCAGCCTGTTTCACATCCTGCCTATGGGCTACAGAAACTTGAAATTGAAATTGCAAGGTGACAGGCAAGGCAATCTATCTTCTAACCAACGTTGCTTCCCCTTTTTATCCTCCCGGAAATTCCTGTTACCCTGCTTAGTCATCAGGTCTGAGCCCTTTTGTTCTTCCTTTTCTGTTGCTACTAGCTTACCAAACACTTCCATCTCCACCCATAACTTTTCCAGTTGTATAGTCAACTCTACAACCTTTTCAAAAATGAGAGAATAGAGTGAACCTTTTAGCTTTCCCACTTCAGCCATTTTTTTTTGTTTGTTTCTCAGATTCCTTCATTTCCACCCGCCATTTTTCAAACTACTCAGCTATTCTCCCAACCTTTTTTGAAATGGAATATAGAAAAAGAAGGAGACATAGAAGGTTAGAGTGGAAAGGGCACAGATGACAATATCATTAGACTACTTCCTGCTGATTTGGTGTGTTGAGTTACTTGGGGTTAGTTTGATCTTTGTCATCAGGATATTTCCAATCAACAAGAAATCCAAAAAAAAAAAAAAAACACAGCAAAAACAATCAACAACCAGGAAAAGCAGCAGCAGGAACCATCACCAGCAGGGGCATCAGCAGGGGGAGCAACAGCCATGGCTTCTCTTGGGGTTTTGGCATTTTTTATACTCTCTCAAGAGTTCCCAGAATTCTAAACATAAACTGTTTTAGCTTGCAAAATTATGCTCCTCTTAGAGCACAATACAAATCATAATTAGCTTCTGTGGACAATCTGCAGCAGCCCCATATTATACACCTGGGATTAAAACAAAAACAAATTTCTAAAATAACTGAGTCTTTAAAGATACCAAAATTCTCACTACACTAAATTATATGACTATAAAACCACTGGAGTATTTTATTTGCTAAATGTGAATTCCCTGGTCAGAAGCAAAATGGTGTGGTAATATCAATATAGTTGACCAGAGCAAGTAAAGGAGATAGAGTGATGGATACTGTAGACATATTATAACTGTGTAATCAATTAAATGTAGACAGTATTTTAAGCTAGTTTGGTGATATTGTCAGCTGACAGTAAATTGATTTTGGTGTCTATTCTATTAGATAAACAGAGAAAAAATTTTACCAGAAAAAAATCAGGACAGCAAGTATCAATAGATGTATTAAGTTACTTGTTAGGCTATAGTCATAGTTACAAGGTGAATATGTAATAATTCTTTAGAGGTTTTTAAAGATACACCTTCTTCTTCATGAGTCATATAAGTCAAGTAGAGTTGACAAAAGTTCAGAGTTACTGCTCCTACATTAGGTAGGACCCCCATGGTACCTGTAATATTTGTAATCCTTTAATTATATAGTATTTCATAAGATTATTGTTTTGTTAAATTCAGACAAATCCAGCAAGCATATTCTATGGTACCTTTTCTACAACCACATCTCTTGCTTCGTATGTCTGGATATCAATGTGGGGAGTTCCAGTTTCTGAACATGCCTGCTAACTTTCCATTATGGAATAGAGGAGAGAATTAGAGGCTTGGGTGGAACCTGCTATTTCCATTGAGATAAATCTGGATCAAACACCATAATCACATGGCTTCAATAGGGCAGTTTGAGTGGCAGTTCACAGTAAAATTTAAATCTCAAACATTTATTATCAGACCAAATGCAATGTTAAATGCTTCCTGAAATGTTGGGATGTGTCTGCTTCTGTCCACATTATGCTGGTTGGTGGTCACTAGACACCTTATGGGAGAATTATGGTATTAACTGTGTCAGTATAGTGTTATCTTCTCTCCAAGAAGATTTTGCTATCAGTAAACTGGCTCAGGTTGGGCATTAGTTGTGAGCTGCATATCTATTTGACAGTTCAAATAGACTTTTCTTTGGCCTAATTATTTCTTTACTTAATACATAACAAATCTCTCAATTGTTCTACTATTTTGCTGTCAGTGGACAATATGATCAAAGTGTTCTATGGATTCAACTAGTTTTGTTACTACTTTGGCTCTAAGACTCATCAAACTGATACTGAAGAAAAACAAACTAATTCCTTAGACAGAATTGTATAATAATGTTTAGGATGTAGAAAAGTATGGAACAGAACTCTGGAGTGTCACAGATTTACTGGGGGAACTTTAAAACATAACTTTGTTTCTCTATCCCTCATGACTTTCTTCAAGTGAGACATGTACATCCTTAGAGCTAAGACAAAAGCCTGACATGCTGACTGAGTTTAAGGTCTTATGAATCATTTCTTCAACAATACAATTTTTTAAAATGTTTATTTATTACTTCAAGTTACATCTCCATCATAGTGCCCTCTTTCTACCCCTCCCAATCCCACCCTCCCTCCCTCCTCTCCCACCTATCCTACTCCTCCAGTGTGGGGTGCCCCCACATATGAGCTCCCTTCAGTTCAGCAGTCACATGAGGGCTAAGAGCTTCCTCTTGCACTGGGGGCCTACATGGCAGCTCCACTAGGGCAAAGTGTCCCACTAACAACAGTTAATAAGTCTATGTTCCTGTTCCTTTTGGTGTGTTGGTTGTAGGATAGTTATCCTGTACTACATGACTATAATCCAATTTTAAGTGAATAGATACCATATGCATCTTTCTGAGTCTGGATTAGCTCACTCACGATGAGCTTTTCTAGTTTCATCCACTTATTCCTTATTTTCACAAGCAATAACATTGCATGATTTTAATTAATCCTGGCTTGTTTTTAATACTCAGATTTTCATTGACTTAGGTGATCTTTAAGTACTTGAGCAAGAGATGAACTTTTCACAGAGAGCAGTGAGTCTATTGCTATGCTATACCTTAGAATTTCTAATATTTTGACCAATTGGGTAGATGATATAAGACTCTATACCAGCTGAATTTAATGCCTGTAATAAAATAGCAATCATTTCCTATTTGTTTCCCCAGCTCCTACATGGATATAGTTCTATAAAACCATAGGTGCTGTTCCTAGTTCGTCATAGCTTTTTCTCAACTAGGCACTTTAGATGCTTGGTAATCAATCAAGCTAATCTCTAGTGACTGGATTCATCATCCCTTTATCATCTCCCTTGACTTTTAGGCCTTGATAAAGTGACTTGTTCCTTTATTCCTCATGTTTTTCTGCCCATTATTTTGATTGGTTAAACTTAAATACATTCTTGGCATTTGTGATTTTCAAACTTGAGTCTCAGACTGATATTTTCTGATATCCAATGCAAGATTTTCAGGTATCTGGTAGATATATTGCCTGAAAAATTATCCATGTTCTCTAGATCAATACATTTTGTTTAGCATGATCAGTTTTTCTGCATCTCCCACTGATGCAACTGATAATACGTTCTCTCATCACACAGGGTTAAAAACTTGGAATTACTCCTGATTCCACTTTTCTTTTTTTTGTTTTGTTTTGTTTTTTCCTTAATAATAGGCTAAACTCTTTATTGTCTTTTTTGTTTTGTTTTGTTTTGCAGTTTTTCCTTTATTTTTTATTTCTTCAAGTTACATCTCAATCGCAGTCCCCTCCCTATTCCCCCCTCCAGTCCCACCCTCCCACCCTCATCCCTCATCCTCTTCCCTTTTTTTTATTCTTTTAAGTTTAAGCTATATCTTTTTTCCCCCTACAGTTTTCCCTTTCAGTCCAACAAATGGCTCTTTCTCTTATAATAATAAATACAATACAAAACCACAGAGGTAATTAGGCCACAGTTATGAGGGTTATATGGCTTAGCGTACATTCCCAATGTCCAGTCCATATATATTTGGAACCTGACTTTAACATTCTACTATCTAACCATTTCCATGAGTTTAAAGTTCTATATCTAACTCAACATTCATACTAACTTGCAACACAATTTTAAAAGCATCTTCTTAGATCTATAACACTCTCTTGACTCCTAAACAACTCAAAATTTTATTATGAGACTCTAGCTATCTGTTCTTCAACCACCTCAGAGACCTGAGAGGGATAAATATATCTGATTTTATAGGAAGTACAGGGCTTGCAGCTTCTCAAACTAAGAAATGACATATCAGTGGCTGCCTGGACAGTTCCCATTTTCTCTCCATATATTACTGCATCTATCTTCAGTCATTTGGCCCCGTTTCTCTGACAGACATTGATTGTAGAGCAGGGGTTATGAATGACTTACCTACCGTGTCTTGGCAGAGCTAGGCTGTCGACTTACCTGCTTCCAGGTTTTGTCCTTTTTGGACAGCATTCTTTCTACAGTTGGAGCAAGAGGCTTTTCCTACCAAGAGATAGGCTTGCGACTAATTCAATCATCTCCCACTGGAGATTCTTCGATGCTCATCTTCTACTTGGAGGAGAATAGGGGGTGCTGTCAGGAGTTGATATGTCTTGATATAAAAAAATCTAAAGTTACGAAAACATCCTTGAATGCCATATTCTGCAGATCTCTTGAGGTTTTTGAAGAGGCCCTATCTATCTCTTATATTAGGGTAAGCAGATGTTGCTTCTCTCTTACAGCTTTATTTCTGATTAGCTTAGAAAATAACTATAATAGGCTGTCATAGTACCTAACAGAATGACTGGCTTGCATAACCATTAGTTTGCATTTCTTAAATATCCTAAACAGTTTATGACAATTAGTAGTAAAAGGCCAACACATCATATTTCATTTTTTTCTTTACCTCATAACCCTTCCATCCCATTTCTCTGGGGTGGGGTGTCCTTATATAACAGTCCCTCATATCAGTTGAGAGGTCATATGAGGGCCAAGAGCCTCCTCATTCACTGGGGGTCTACGAGGCAGTACCATCAGTGAAAAGTGTCTCATTGCCCGAGAGAGAGAACTACTAAACAAGCAAACCAATAAGCAGACAAATAGATAAAAAAGTCTAAAAAATAGAAAAAAATATAAAAAATCTGTAAAAATAAATAAAAAATAAAAATTAAATATAAAAAGTCTGTGTCCAAGGTCCCTTTGGTGTGTTAGTTGTAGTATCGACACCTTCTACTATATAGCTAAAATCCTACTATAAGTGAAGAGATGCCATATGCGTCCTTCTGAGTCTGGGTTAGTTCACTCAGGATGAGCTTTTCTAGTTCCATCCATTTGGCTGCAAATTGCATAATTTCATTGTTCCTGATAGCTGAATAATATTCCATTGTGTAGATGTACCACAGTTTTTTAACCCATTCTTCAGTTGAGGGACATCTGGGTTGTTTCCAGTTTCTAGCTATTACAAATTAGGCTGCTTTAAACATAGATCAGGAAACTTCCTTATGATTCCGTAAAGAGGCATTTGGATGTATACCCAGAAATGGTATGGCTGGGTCCTGAGGCAAAGCTATTCCAAGTTTTCTAAGATATCACCAGACTGACCTCCATAGTGGTTGCACAAGCCTGCATTCCCACCAGCAATGGAGTAGGGTACCCCTTTCTCCACATCCTCGCCAGCATGTGCTGTCATTTGAGCTTTTGATCTTAGCCATTCTGACAGGTGTGAGATGGATACTCAGAGTCCTCTTGAGCTGCATTTCTCTGATGATTAAGGATGTTGAGCATTTCTTCAAGTGTCTCTCAGCCATTAGGGATTCCTCCTTTGTGAATTCTCTATTTAGCTCTGTCCCCCATTTTTTGATTGGATTATTTGGTTTCTTGGCATTTAATTTCTTGAGTTCTTTGTAGATTTTGGATATTAGCCCTCTATCAGATGTGGGGTTGGTGAAGATTTTCTCCCAGTCTGTAGGCTGCTGTTTTGTTCGAATGACAGAGTCTTTTGCCTTACAGAAGCTTTTCAGTTTCATGAAGTCCCATTTATTGATTGTTGATCTCAGGTCCTGAGCTGTTGGTGTTCTGTTCAGGAAGTTGTCACCTGTGCCAATGAGTTCGAGGGTTTCTCCCAATTTTTTCTTCTAGTAGATTTAGTGTGACAGGTCTTATGTTAAGGTCTTTGATCCACTTGGACTTAAGTTTGTACAAGGTGATAAGTATGGGTCTAATTTCATTTTTTTTACAAGTGGACATCCAGTTGGACCAGCACCATTTGTTGAAGATGCTGTCCTTCCATTGTGCTCTTTTGGCTTCTTTGTCAAAAATTAGGTGGCTATAAGTGTGTGGGTCTATTTCTGGATCTTCAATTCTATTCCATTGATTGACTGGTCTGTTTCTATACCAATAGCATTCTGTTTTTACAACTATTGTTCTGTAGTACAGCTTGAAATCTGTGATGGTGATACCTCCAGATGTTTTTTTTTTTATTGTACAGGATTGATTTAGCTATTCTGGGCTTTTTGTTGTTCCATTTGAAATTGAGAATAGCTCTTTCCAGGTCTAAAAACAATTGTGTTGGTATTTTGATAGGAATTGCATTGAATCTATATATTGCTTTTGGTAGGATGGCCATTTTTATTATGTTGATCCTACTTATCAATGAGCATGGGAGATCTTTCCATCTTCTAAAGGCCTCTTCCATTTCTTTCTTCAAGGGCTTGAAGTTCCTCTTGTATAGGTCCTTTACTTGCTTGGTTAGAGTTACCCCTAGGTATTTTATGTTGTTTGTGGCTATTGTGAAAGGGGTTGTTTCCCTTATTTCTTTCTCAGCCTATTTGTTTGTTGTATAGAGAAGGGCTTCTGATTTTTTTAATTAATTTTGTATCCAGCCACTTTGCTGAAGGTGTTTATCAGCTGTAAGAGTTCTCTGGTGGAATTTTTGGGGTCGCTTATGTATACTATCATATCATCTTCAACTAGGGATAATTCGACTTCTTCGTTTCCGATGTTTATCCCTTTGATCTCCTTCAGTTGTCTTACTGCTCTAGCAAGAACTTCAAGTACTATATTGAAGAGATATGGTGAAAGTGGACATCCTTGTCTTGTCCCTGAGTTTAGAGGAAATGCTTCAAGTTTCTCTCCATTTAATTTGATGCTAGCTACTGGCTTGCTGTATATTGCCTTTATTATTTCTAAGTTCAGTCCTTGTATGCCCATTCTCTCCAGAACTTTTAGCATGAAGGGGTGTTGGATTTGTCAAATGCTTTTTCTGCATCTAGCGAGATTATCATGTGTTTTTTTTCTTTCATCTTGTTTATATGGTGAATAACGTTGATAGACTTTCATATGTTGAACCATCCCTGCATTCCTGGGATGAAGCCTACTTTATCATGGTGTATGATACTTTTGATGTGTTCTTGAATTCGGTTTGCTAGTATTTTATTAAGTATTTTTGCATCTATGTTCATGAGGGAGATTGGTCTGAAGTTCTCTTTCTTTGTTGGGTCTTTGTGTGACTTAGGAATCAGGGTGACTGTGGCCTCGTAGAATGAGTTTGGCAATGTTCTTTCAGATTCTATTTTGTGAAAGAGTTTGAAGAAAGTCCGGTAGAATTCTGTGCTAAAGCCATCTGGCCTTGGCCTTTTTTGGTTGGGAGATTTTTAATGACTGTTTCTATTTCCTTAGGGGTTATAGGGCCGTTTAATCTGTTTATCTGATCTTGATTTAGCTTCGGAAGGTGGAATCTATCAAGAAAATTGTCCATTTCACTTAAGTTTTCAAATTTGGTGGAGTATAGATTTTTAAAGTAGGATCCAAATATTCTCTGGATTTCCTCAATATGTCTGTTGTTATTTCTCCCTTTTCATTTCTGATTTTGTTGATTTGTGTTTTCTCCCTCTGTCTTTTAGTTAATTTGGCTAAGGGTCTGTCTATTATGTTGATTTTCTCGAAGAACCAACTCTTGGTTTCATTGATTCTTCGTATAGTTCTTTTTGTTTCTAAGTTGTTGATTTCAGCCCTAAGTTTGATGATCTCCTGCCTTCTGCTCCTCTTGGGAGTGTTTGCTTCTTTTTTTTCCAATTCACCCAGTTAGCTGTTAATTCGCTAATATGAGCTATCACAATTTTCTCTTTGAAGGCACTTAGTGCTATGAACTTTCCTCGTAGCACAGCTTTCATTGTGTCCCATAGGTTTGGGTATGATGTGTCTTCATTTTTGTTGGATTTTAAGAAGTCTTTGATTTCCTTCTTTATTTCTTCCCTGACCCAGTGGTCCACTAGTAAAGAGTTGTTCAATTTCCATGTTAGTGTAGACTTTCTGTTGATTCTTTTGCTATTGAAGTCCAGCTTTATTCCATGGTGGTCTGATAAGATACAAGGGGTTATTTCAATTTTCTTGTGTCTGTTGAGGCTACCTTTGTGTCCAACTATATGTTCGATTTTGGAGAAGGTTCCATGAGGTGCTGAGAAGAAGGTGTATTCTTTTGTGTTTGGGTGAAACGTTCTGTAGATATCTGTTAGGTCCATTTGGTTCATGATCTCTGTTAGACTCATTATTTCTCTGTTTGGCTTCTGTCTTGATGATCTGTCCATACTTGTGAGTGGGGTGTTGAAGTCTCCCAATATTAAAGTGTTTGGATCGATGTGTGATTTAAGTTTTAGGAGAGTTTCTTTTACAAATGTAGGTGCCTTTCTATTTGGCGCATAGATGTTCAATATTGAGATGTCCTCTTGATGAATATTCCCTTTAATGAGTATATAATGCCCTTCTCTGTTACCTGTTAGTGACACACTTTACTGTAGTGGAACTGCCAAGTTGGGCCCCAAAGCAAGAAGAAGCTCTTAGCCCTCATGTGACTGATGAACTGAGGGGGGGGGCTGATATGTGGGGGCGCTCCACACCAGAGGAGTAGGATAGGTGGGAGAGGAGTAGAGGGTAGGAGAGTGGGTAGAGAAGGAACAATAGGGGAGGAGAGAGGGGGCAGTGATTGAGATGTAACTTGAATTAATAAATAAATGTATTTTTAAAAAAAGACCACATTTTTATTAAATGACATGTCTTTGGGTTAACTGTGTCAGTTTTAACTAACTGGACCTTTTAATAACTTTATCCCTACTACCTCATAGACGAAGCACTGAAATAACAGTTCAACATTTCTATTTTGCCAATCTACAAGTTGTAATTCATCCCTGTTCTGGTTTTCACCTTTTTCCTCTTCCATATCTTCCTCATTCTTTTTATTCTCCTCTTAGTTGTGCCTGCTATTTGCTACAGTAACCCAAAATCTAATCAATTCTAAACCCATTGTCATCTTCTTTAAAATGTGTGTGTATGTACGTAGGGGTAAATGAGAGTGCATACATGTGTGTGGAGATAGAGTTGTACAATTTTCTAGGGAGAAGTAAGAGAGGAGGTCATTCTCTATTACACATGAAGTTTTAAAAAACATTAGTTAAACGTATAAAATCTACTAGCTAAGAATAGGAAGCTTTGATAGTCTTATATAAGCCTGTTTTGTAGTCATTTTCAGTGTGTATGGTCCTGTGAGCACCATATTATTATACTGGCCTCTCTTATTTCACTACTTATACTCTTACACTTATGGAGTAAGTGACTCACTGGAAATACTAAGGATGAGAATTCTAGACCCTTTGACTTCCTTTGGGGTCCTTTTCCCCCCTGAAATCTATTATCATAAATTACCAGATTGATTCTGAGGATTTTGGAACAAAATGAAGTTCTTTACTGTTATAGCCTGGAGAAGATATGTTTGTTTGTGATACAGCACAAAGCAAAATGAGCCCTAAGAACTCTCTAGAAATTTCTGCTCCCACTTTTCTCTGAAGAACTCTTTATCCTATTCTCTACCTTACCAAATAGTCCTTGTGTCTTGTGCCATTCATCAAACATTGCTTTTCTTGTAAAGCTACATACAGCCTTTAGTTTATCACAATCAGTTATCTCCACTCTTTATCTCATTTGGTACAGAATAAAAACTTATTCCCTAGTTGTTCATAAAGCTTTGTATCTTCTTTAGAAATGATGGTAATAAAGGTAAGATAAAGGATGAAGTTATAACATTATTCATAAAACATTTGAGAACTATATCTAGTATTTTTGTAGCTAAATAAAATTGATATGTATAGTTTGGAAAGTGTACTTAGTAGTATACTGACCTAAAATACATCAGTAAATGCTATTAAGAATATTTGGAAGCTCATTAACAGACATATTTCGAGTTTAATCTTAATTGTACATAAACATATGTCAAATTAACAAATTACATTTATGTAATTTCTTTGGCAAACACGGGGACACTAATATCCACTGATTAAAGTTGAAATAAAATGATTATGTAATGCAATGAAATATTTCAACAAGAATTTCTAGAGAATTTAGTCTATGATACAAGGATGATAAAGAATGGATTATAACCCTCAAAGGGCTTAAAGTATATGCAGCAAACAACAAATTTATCCCACTGTACTAAGTGTTATGTTTATGTATAAAAGGTGTTGAAACTCGGGGTTGTTGACACTTTTGGATGTTAAAGATGTTTTAGCCAATAATTCATATAGTCATTGCCTGTCTGTGGAACTTAAACAGGATCAATTGAAGTAGAACAAATAGAAAAGGGATACAGGGAAATCTAACCATAGGGAATGTAATGGGAAAGTAAATTCTAAACAGACAGCTTGTTTTATTTAGCATTATCAAATTATTGGTATATTGAGAAAGTCAAAGAGAGCAGTTGAAATGGAGGAAATCAGGCAGAAGAAAATGGCAGATACTATTGACAGATTTGGTTATGCAAATCCTAAGGATGTAAAATTTATTAAATTGTCAGTGGAGATCTACAGAAAGTATTTTTCACTGTTAGGTAAGGCAAATACATTTTTTATATTTATTACATATTCTTCTTTAATAAGTTGAGTAAGTAGGCAGTGGTATCAGTTAGGGAAGCTCTGGTTCAGATGAGAGAATGTGAAAGACACATATGACAAGCCAGTGCTTGATATGTAGAACGTTCATAAGAGGTAATAGTTTTCTGTTTGTTTGTTTGACAGTTCTCTAGGACAGTGATGGCAGATGCCATTATCATTTTATAACATGGGCAGTTGAGTTGTTAGCTTAAGTGACTTTTCTTGGATACTCAGACTTTAAGTGGTATGGCTAAAGTACTATTTTTTGTGCTTCTTCTTAAAACTGAATCTTTATTGTATAGGATTGATTTAGCTATTCTAAGTTTTTTTTTTTCCATATGAAATTGAGAATTGTTCTTTCAAGGTCTGTAAAGAATTGTGTTGGTATTTTGATGGGAATTGCACTGAATCTGTATATTGCTTTTGGTGAGATGGCCATTTTTATTATGTTGATCTTACCTATCCATGAGCATGGGAGATCTTTCCATCTTCTGATGCACTCTTCAATTTCTTTCTTTAAGGACTTGAAGTTCTTGTTGTATAGGGCTTTCATATTCCTGAGATGAAGTTTTGATGTGTTTTTAGATTCGGTTTGCCAGTATTTTATTAAGTATTTTTGTGTCTATGTTCAGGAAGGAAATTTGTCTGAAATTCTCTTTCTTTTTTGGGTCTTTGTGTAGTTAAGGAATCAGGGTGTCTGTGGCCACATAGAATTTGTTTGGCAGTGTTCCTTCTGTTTCTATTTTGTGGAAGAGTTTGAAGAGTATTGGTATTAGCTCTTCTTTGAAGGTCTGGTAGAATTCTGTGCTGAAATTATCTGAACCTAGGGTTTCACTTTGTTTGTTTTGTTTTTGTTTGTTTTTTTGGGGGGGTTGGGAGAATTTTAATGACAGCTTCTATTTCCTTAGGGGTTATAGGACTGTTTAATTTGTTAACCTGTTCTTGATTTAACTTTAGTAGGTGGAATCTATCAAGAGGATTGTCCATTTTGCTTAGGTTTTCAAATTTTGTGGAGTACAGGTTTTTGAAGTAAGACCTAAAGATTCTTTGGGATGCCTCAGTGTCTGTTGTTATTTCTCCCTTTTCATTTCTGATTTTGTTGATTTGGGTATTTTCCCTCTGTCTTTTAGTTAGTTTGGCTAAGGGTGTGTCTATTTTGTTGATGTTCTCAAAAACCAAACTCTTGTATTCATCAATTCTTTGTATTGTTCTCTTTGTTTCTAAGTTATTGTTTTCAGCCCTGAGTTTGATGATTCCCTGCTGTCTGATCCTCTTGGAGTGTTTGCTTCTTACTTTTCTAGCACTTCCAGTTCTGCAGTTAAGTTGCTAATATGAGCTGTTTCCACTTTCTTTTTGAAGTCATTTAATGCTATGAATTTTCCTTTTAGCACTGCTTTCATTGTTTCCCATAGGTTTGGATATGTTGGGTTTTTTTTTTTTTCATTGGATTTTAGAAAGTCTTTGATTTCCTTCTTTATTTGTTCCCTGACCCATTGGTCATTAAATAGAAAGTTTTTGAGTTTTCACAAATGTGTAGGCTTTTTATTATTTATGTTTTTGTTGGTCTAGTTTTAATCCATGGTGATCTGATAAGATACAAGAGTTTAGTTCAATTTTCTTGTATTGGTTAAGGCTTGTTTTGTGACCAACTATATAGTCAATTTTGGAGAAGGTTCTGTGAGGTGCTAACAAGAAGGTATATTCTTTTGTTTTTGGGTGAAATGTTCTATAGATATCTGTTAGGTCCATTTGGTTCATGACCTCTGCTAGTATCATTATTTCTCTTTATGGTTTCTGTCTCAATGTCCTGTCCTTATCTAGAGGTATCACCATCCCTGATTTCAAGCTATACTAAAGAGCAATAGTAATTAAAAACAGCATGATACTGGCATAGAAACAGACCAGTTGATCAGTGGAATCACATCTAAGACCCAGAAATAAACCCACACACCTATGGTTCCTTAATTTTTGACAAAGAAGCCAAAAACACAAAATGGAAAAAGGACAGCATCTTCAACAAATGGTGCTGGTCTAAGTGGATGTGGACATGTAAAAGAATGCAAATAGACCCATATTTATCACCTTGCACAAAACTTAAGTTCAAGTGGATCGAAGACCTTAACATAATACTTTACACACTAAATTTAATAGAAGAGAAAGTAGGGAAAAACCTCCAACTCATTGGTACAGGTGACAACAGAGCACCAATAGCTCAGGCTCTAAGACCAACAATCAATAATGGGGCCTCATGAAACTGAAAAGAGAAAGGGCACTGTTATTAGAACAAAACATCAGATCTTCACCAGCCCCATATCTGACAGAGGGCTAATATCCAAAATTTATAAAGAACTCAAGAAATTAAACACCAAGAAACCAATAATCCAATTAAAAAATGGCATACAGAGCTAAACTGAGAATTCACAAAAGAGGACTCTCTGATGGTAGAGAGACACTTGGAGAAATACTCAACATCCTTACTCATCAGAGAAATACAACTGAAGACAATTTTGGTATTCCATCTCACACCTGTTAGAATGGCTAAGTTAAAAAACTCAAATGACAGCACATGCTGGCAAGGTTATAGAGAAAGAGGAACATTCCTGCATTGCTGGTGGAAGTGCAAACTTGTACAACCACTCTGGAAATCAGTCTGGTGATATCTTAGAAAACTTGGAATAAAGAGGCAGCCACACCACTCCTGGACATATATTCAAAAGATTCCTCACCAAACCAAAAGGACATCTCCTCCACTATGTTCATAGCAGCTTTATTTATAATAGCTAGAAACTGGAAACAACCCTGATGTCCTTCAATCAAAGAATGGGTTAAAAACAAACAAACAAACATATAAAAACAAAACAAACAAACAAAAACAAACAAACAAAAAAAAAACAACTGTGATGCATTTCCACAATGGAATACTCTTCAGCTATCAGAACCAAGGAAATCATACAATTTGCAACCAAGTGGTTGGAACTAGAAAAACTCATCCTGAGTGAGCAAATCCAGACCCAGAAAGATACACATAGCACATATTCACTTATAACTGGATTTTAGTCATATTGTACAGGATAGCTATCCTGTAAACAACAGACCCAAAGGAACAGAAACATGATCTTTGTTAATCTGTTAGTGGGACAGTTCACTCTAGTAGAACTGCCATGTAGCCCCCCAGTGCAAGAGGAAGCTCTTAGCCTCATGTGTCTGATGAACTGAGGGGGTTGATATGTAGAGGCACCCCACATCAAAGGAGTACAATGGGTGGGAGATGGGGTAGAAGGTAGGAGAGTGGGACTTGGAGGGTGGAAGGAGGGGTATGTGATGGAGATGTAACTTGAATTAATAAATAAACATTTAAATAAAGAAAATCAACCAACCAAACAAAAGAAAAAAAACCCTGAATCTTAAATATCCAAGAGTCTCGTAGATGCAAATGAAATTTTCCTGTCTTTAAAAATGGCATCTATTCACTTATAATTGGATTTTAGCCATATAGTACAGGATAACTATACTACAACCAATGCACCAAAGGGAACATAAACATAGACTTTGTTATCTGTTAATGAGACATTTTTCCCTAGTGGTGCTGCCTTGTAGGCCCCCAGTATATGAGGAGGCTCCTGACCCTCATATGACTGCTGAACTGGGTGGGGAACTGATATTCAGGGACACTCCACTCTGGAAGAGTGGGATGGAAGGGAGAGGGGGTAGAGGGTGGGAGGGCTGGAAAGAGGGCACTGTGATGGAGATGTAACCTGAAGTAATAAATAAACATTAAAAACATATTTTAAAGTAATTACTTTATAAATGACCATCAAAGACAATTTCTTCTGTTCACAAATTTCAAGATATGTTTAAAGAGTTTTTTGATCAAGTGACTGGGAATACAACAGAAAAACAGAAAGATGTCTTATTTTAATAGAGCTGTAATTCTTATGATGCTTATGTGATGCATCTACCCACCAATTAAGTGAATAAGTAAATGTATCACAAAATTGCAAAGACTTTAAAACATACCATATATAAACCTGTAAGGTTAAGGGATGGGAATGATGGAGGAGCAAGCCTCTATTCATCAAGGTAACCAGGAAAGAACTTTATGACAAAGTGACATTTTAGAATGACATGAAGGAGCAAAAAGTGAAGATATAGGAAAAGGGCATTTCAGAGAGAGAGAAAGATCATCAAAGTTAAAGGATTATCAAAGATAAAATGTCTGAAATGAACTGTGTTTTGTAGCTAAAGATCAGAAAGATAGCCATTGTAGGAGGCACTGAGTGTATGGATGATAGTTACCTAAAAAGAAGAAAGAAAGGTTTGTTTACATTTCAGTTTGAAGAGTAGATTTTTTCTGGGTGAATATGTGAATAGTGATAATATTTGCCAAAAAAGTATTGATAACACTTCAGAGTCAAAACCAAGATGCGATAAGTGAGATGCCAACTTGGAACCTAAGTAGAGATATTGATGACTATATTACTGGGAACTTAGGAACTTGATGTACCAGACATTTAAAGTTATAGAATCAATTACTATTATTCCTATAGCAAACAGATTTTCTTGACCTTAATAGCAACTAATGGTCCAGAGTTCTTTATCTTCCTCAGAAGTAGCTAATCACCTGGTAACTAACTATAGATGAACAATATATCTACTTAGGGTTATTGAGCCTTAGATGTGAGAGTTGCATTGCAGATATATCATTTCAGATTGGGAGCTCCACAGCCAACACATTTTAGCCAGTTGTTGATTTCTGTAATAGTCTCCATCTGTTGCAAAAAGCTTATATGATGAAGGGTGAGACCTGCACTTAACTGTGAATATAAGAATAAATATTTAGAATATAGATAATTATTATACTGGTTAAGAAAAATGGCAGCCACAGTTCCTACTCTCAGGTCTATGATGTTTCCTGCTACAGGTATTTGATTAGGTTTACCATGACTGGCATAAATCCTCTGCCATTTTGTAAGCTTTAAATTCAATTAGATAAGTGTTGGTTACTCCCAAGGTAAATGTGCCACTATTGCACCATTAGGTATATCTTGCTGGTTTAATCATTGCTATGGTCCATAGGCTTTGTAGTTATGTAGGACTACAGATTGCTTTTCTCCCTTGGCAGCTTGCATGGTACTTTTCAATACTATGAGAACAAGTCCTCAGGGAGTCTGCTTCTCGGTCAGATCCAGAATGAATCCTCCAGTTCCTATATATGAAGTGTATGTTGTCTTCTGCAATAGGGTGTTACTTTCAAGTTCTGGAAAGCAACCAAAGGCAATGCCAATAGTCCATATTGTTTTGGGAGATTCTTGTATTTATTATCCAACACCCCTAAATCAATAGACACAGGTAGACAATGGCTGCTGAGAGACAGTCAATTCTCTCTAGAAATAAGCTTCTAATAGGCTGTTCAATCCCAAGCACATTCAAGAAATGCTAATCATATGAAGTAGGTTGTATATTCATGTGTGCATATGTGCACACACATATACTTATATGTACATGTACAGGAATGAATAGATGTAGTGCTCATGCATAAAGTTCACAATTTTTAAAATGTTAGCTAGAGACCAGGTGTACATGAGGAAAAGATGGCAAAAGCTATGATTTTACAAATTTACATTTGGGGAAGAGCAGTTCTTTGAAACCGAACTTTTAAATTATTATTTATTTAACTCTTATTTAT
>CAJQZJ010001558.1:2783238-2794766 GCA_907164525.1 Lophiomys imhausi
CATGTCAACTGATGGTGTTCTCCTTGTGCTGGTCTTGTTAAGGTAACTGTGTTGCTGAGATTTCATGGATGCAACTTCTTTGTCATATATAGAAGATGCTATTTCAGAGTAGTAAAGTTAGCAAAATAACATCATTGAACACAAGAAGACTTGTCAGACAGTATCCTTGGGACTAGATGTGATAGTTTGGCTTCTGATTTCTACTGCAGAAACTCAATAGATTTCCACCTATTCTTCTCTGCTACACTTCTTTTTACCTAGATATCCAATGTAATTAGAAATGGAGTATTTGCTTTAATTTAATATTTGGGTAGATATCTAATCATTTCAGAATGATGATACTTTTAATATGTTGCCCCTTATTTCTACCAATTTCATTCTAGGTAACAATTAGTGTTATTAATTTGTAAAGTATGACATGATTTTATTATGCAATAGCTTGTCTTGTTTCTTAGTAGACATGACAGCAACATGGCAAAGTGTTTTCCTGCTGAGAAATTCATGCATGGGACAATAATGTTGAATGTTTTTCTCTCTTACATACCTACTGCACTCATATACCTGAACAAACCACACTCCAGATAGCATGTTTGCATAAGAGTTGTAATTCTAATGATGTCAAGTGTTTTTTTTTTTTTTTTTTAATAGCTGGAGGCTTTAAGTGAGGGGAGTTTTGGCAAAGGACTTAGAAGACTGAGTTTAACTTACACATAAAAAATATAAATGAAATGGAGGGAATTACTGGAAGTACAGGCATGTGATACATGTTGTCCTTTTCTGTCAACTTCTCAAATAGTAACACCTTTCGTGAAGTGTTTGCAGGCTGCCATTCTTAGGTTCACTTTCACCTCATGACTGTTGAATGTCTACAATTTTCCAGGCATTTTCAGATGACTTATGTTTCTTATCTTATTAAGTGGTGGAAAATATCAAAGTAAAGGAAGAGATTTTTATCTAGTGTCAGACATAGATGAACTTAGGTTCATGATAATTAAATTACATGTCCTAAATTGCCCTCTGAATGAATCATGAAGCTAAGATTTCAGGTCTCTCTTTAGCCTCAAATTTATCATTTATTTCACCTTTCTTTTTGCTTAAAAAATTGAATTCATCATGAATTTCTTAATATGCCTTAAAGGCCATGTGTATAAATGCAGATTTTCTCAATGGGCATTATTTCATAGCAATACTTACTGTGACAGCAACTGCAGAAAATGAGTTTCTCAGAGTAAGTTATAGTAGCAGGTCATTATGTACTAGGAGATTTAATTTTATAAAAAACAAAATTGCCCTTCAAACTGCAAGCATTTAATTTTTAATGTGCTAATTGTAATTAAGTTTAATTAATGCTGCTGATCTTGGCAAACTTATAGTACTTCAAATGACACCCCCAGAAGCCCTGGGACATCTTTCTTACTTGTCAAAATCAGCCTTCTGGCGCCATCCCAACTCATGCTTCAGCAGAAATTGCTTACTCTTCGCTCTTTCTGAAGCTGTGCTATCATTTATCCATTTGTTATATGAAATCCAATTTGTAATTGAATCTTCATCCAATATTTTATCAGAGAGAGAGATGAGCTAGGAGACCATTCATTATCTCAAATGGTGCAACGGAGTTCTGCTTGCCCTCCCTGAGTTAATAGCCAGGCTCTATCTTCAAGGCTTGTTCCCATTCAGTGCTTAGCATCACTTCTACCACAACTGTGCATTTAGGATGGAGGCTCTTCCTCTGCTCTTACATGAACCAGTGTTAGGAGAAAAGACTCGAAGCTTAGCGTCTACTCCTACAGATTTTCAATGTTCTGTTTCTGAATTTTGGGGGAGGAATGCAGAATACATATGACAGGTGCCCTTTAAAACCCTAACTGGAGGTACAGCATATTCTGAAGCTGTTAGAGGCAAGAGTTTTGGAGGTTTCCAGTGGAAGACTTCAGAGGAATTGAAATTTGGACTCTGAAATTCAGTTCTGCAAATTTTCTTGACATTGCCTCAGGCCCTTACTATGTCCCGGGATAACCCTAGTCTTTGCTACTCGATTCTCCCCTTTCTCTGATGAGTGCATGACTCTTCTTTCCTGCTGTCAAATGGGAGCACTTCCTTCTCTCACTTCATGCCAATCTCCTGCACTGTGCATAGAGCTCAATCCTCTTACCTTCTCAAGGACTTGGCTCTACACATTTTTTTTTTTCTGGATCACATCTGTATCTCTCTGCTAGAAGGACGCATTCGTCTTGATGTAGAAACCTGTCATCTTCCTTAAATTCTCCAGGGGAATCGAAAAGAAGACCCATTTTGATTTCACTTTTACTAGTTCCTATCGTATTTCTGTAGGTCTTCATAAAGTAAAATTATTTAAGGGGGTTGTTACTCTCCATATTCTTTCCACATCCATTCCCTTTTTGTTATGCCTCTCAAGATTGTGTTTTCAGCATCAGTTGACAGTTACTTTAAAACTGAGACCAGCTATCAGCTCTAGTCCTCGCTTTGCATGTTCTTTGAGCAAAGCCATTGTGATGTTCTGCGTTTCCTGTGTGCATTCCATCCCCTTGACTTGACTTGTCCAGTGGCTAGCATAATCTCCTGGTCCTTCTGTAACAATTCTAGGGATATTAGTCATCCTTGCTGATATTTGTTTTGTTTTCTTTGTTTGTTCTTTGGGTAGGGTTTTGTATCTCTGATGATTTCCTAAGTTGTCTCTAGTGAAGCTTTTTCTCTTAAACTGTGAGCTCATATATTCAAATTCTCATATATCATATTTAATGTGTTCAATATAGCAGGCCCAATGAAGCTTTTGGAAATTCCTGCCCTTTTATATGCACCCCTGCCACCAGCAGGTTACTTATCTCAGTTGGTGGCAATCAATATTTGGGCTTCCCAGTTCTATATAAATAAATTTATTTGTTCTCCTCTAATTACCATGAATCCCATTAGGACATCCTGTTGTTTCTGCCTTCAGATTATAAATTCAGATCCGATATTCTTCTTGCGTCCTTCACTATAACACCTTAGATGTAAATCAACATTATCTTAAGCTTGGCCAATTACAACCACTGTCTAGTTGGTTTCATGTTAAACCTTGCTGTCCTCCCTTGTGTTCTAAACATAAAAAGTAATGGGTATCATTTTAAAACACAAGTCAAGTTATGTCCTTTGGCCTCCAGCCTCTTGATGATGTTCTATTTTTAATTAAAAGCAATAGTCATTGTCTAAAAATAATGGCCATACCATAATAAATTTCTATGACACCAGATAAACATTTACTTATTATGAAAAGCAAAATATATCTGTTAGGAAAAGCCTAATTCTTGTAATTAAAAAAAAAGCACCTGCAATGATACATAATGGGTGGAAAATATACACATTTTTATTACAATAAATGCAATAAGCAAGGACTCAGTATCCATAAATATCAGTATGATAGATAAATTGGTGATTAAAAAGCATGGACTAGTCCCCTAGGGCTCATTGAGATAAAGATCTATGCAGACACAGCACAGAAATGAGACTTATATGCCAGTCTGAGATATTAGATTGCCAACAGAACATAGAGTAGGATCTGAGAAGGAATTGATATGTACATTTCTAAACACTAAGCGACATTTGGGCCCATAGTTGGATACAGGATTTGCTATTAAAGAAAGACATTGAATAGAGAAGTGAATGCAAAAGGATTTATGCACACACACAAAAGCATGTGCCAAATACACATTTCATTTTCCAGGTTCAGTTCTATTCTGGTAGGTCTGGATGGTTCTTATGTATCCACATTTAACACAACTCTCACTGAGTTTAGGCAATATATGAGGACTAAGTTTAATTCCATGCTGATATGTAACTCACAATGTAGTGGATGTTAACCCTGGGTTACCTACTAGCTTGTCTTTCAAATATTGGAAATCAAGAATTTCTTTCCCATGTGGCTGTGGGTACTGTGAGGAATGACTCAGAAGCACCTTGTTTATGAAGGGAATTAAAGATGAATTAATATTCATCTCTAAATATGCCACTCTTAAAAATTGTTCTTGAATCAACAAGGTCTCTCTCTGTCTCTGTCTCTCTCTCTCTGTGTGTGTTGTATATGTGTAGAATAAACAGAGATTTTTATTAGATTGGGTTACACAATAAGGACTGAATAGCTTAGTAACACCTGTCTTCAAGCCGGGGAAGCTGAGAATCCAGTAATTTCTCAGTTCATGAAGCAATCCCAATCCAGTTCTAGAGGCCAGTTCTGGATAACTGTACATCTTCCGTCCTCATTGGAAAGCCAAGATATTGGAATTTGATGTCAACAGAGAATAGCTGCAGCAGTGAACAAGATACCCTCTCAGGAAAAAGGTGAAGCCAGCCTGCGTTCTGCTTCTCCTCCACCCACCTCTCAGCGAATCTGTGCTGATTTTATCTCACCTGGGAATGCCCTCATGAACATACCTTAAGGCATGTCTTTTTGGTTGATTCTGAATTTCTTCAGGTTGACAATTAATGCCAACCACTAATGAGGATATCAAATGTAAGAAATTGCATTGCTTGGACTGTGGAAATGAATGTGAAAATGGAGAGAAAATGATGAATCAGAGCATGTAGGAATCAAGGATTGAATGTGTAAAAGGAAGAGTTCAGGGGGCTTGTATCATAGAGGATCCAGATTTTGGCAGTGAGAGACCACTATCACTATTGAGGCAGGCAAGCACAGGGGATGACTCATATTTCCAGGACTATACCTTGTTTGAGTTATACATTTGTACTTTCTTGTGATAATGCACCCGTCCAGCATCCTAGCTCCTTCACATTCATGCACTAGTCCCATACACCCTTTCATAGAGTGCCACTAGCAACATCACAACCCCTTACACCTATCCAACTGCATTGGGCTAATTGTACAAAATTCCCTGCAAAAATAGTACATATTTCTCTACAACTAACAACAATCAAGTTTGGACAGGTTTTATTCAACATATGCCCAATGTACTCCATTACAAAAATGAAAGGCTCAATCTGATGTGAATTGGCTTTGGATGAACGCAGGCACTATGGAAAACTGTGTCTTTAAGTGAACTTTTAGTGAGAATCTTCTTTTTAAATTCTTATGATGCATAACTGGGCATGCATATGATTAAAATGAACTATGTTATAGAAAGGGGCATGCACAGTAGGAAAATGAATATATGACTTAATCTATCAGTCAAAACAAAGAACCACTCAAGTTATGCCCCTTAGTAACTAATTCCTCTTTTCTTTAGACTTTATAAAAAAGAGGCCTCAGGCTGTGATCTGGTACCCTTGAGAACACTAACTCATGTGGTTAACTATCAGTCTTTAACACTGTATCCCTCTCTAATATGTGCTGTCATTTCTCTTCAAATAAAATTACCATTCTACTTTTGGAAAAAAGCTTTCCTATTTTGCAAATACAAAGCCAATATATATAAATATTATAAATATATATATATATATATATATATATAAAATGAAAACAAGGCCATGAATTTGAAAGATTTGGAGAGAGGAAATGGGAAGGGGAAAATAAAGAACACACTTCAGAGTTATGTGATACTAACACAAATATTTTCTTGTAAAATCTGTCAATTAAATGCACCAATTTGTTTTTATATTCATATTCAGAAATTTTAAATTCTTTTTTTAAAATGTAATTTACAGGTAAAGTGCATTGAGTTTTTCTCATATTTGCTTATCTGTAAGGTAGAATATAATGTTATGACTTAAGTTTATTTCTATAATCTAGTAATTTCACCAATAATTTGTCAAATTATACCATAATGTCATAATCTGATTTTTTTCTTAATCATAGATTTTATAGAAAGTTGTATCAGATTTAGCTGAAACTAAATTATCTTAGTGAATCTTTATTTTGAAAAGTTAGTGCTCCCCAATAATCCAAGAACCATAAAAAAACAGTAAGGTCAGGATTGATGTATTCCTTCCTTAAAGTTACCAGCTATGATGTGGACTTATCCCAGTCTCTAGGGATGTCAGTTAATCTCAAGGAGAGGAATGGGGACATTCCCAGCAGGGACAGGGAATCTTCATGTTTTATTCATCTGACTCTTTTCTCATCAATGAGCGATGCATCACAAAGTGTCTATGTACTTGGTGACAATTCGAGAATTCTCTTCTCATATGCCTTGCTTTGGAGTCTCAATTTCTAGAGAAGGCTTCAGTCTTTGCTCTTGCTGTGATTAATGCTTAAGTCATTGACCATAGGCATCCATTTTTCTTTAATGCTAATGTGGAGAATATTATGGGTTAAATTAAAAGAATGTGCCAGCCCTGAGAGGGTACTTGTATGCCAACAACCTCTGAATATCATAGAGGCTAACTAGATAAAAGAAAAAGGAGTGGTAGAAAATAGACATAAATGAAATATATAGCAGATCCTTAAGAGATGTTAAGATAATATAATAAGAAGGATGATCATGTATTTTAAAATCCAAAGTAGTAAATAAAAATAAAATACAATTAAATTAAAAGTGAGCCAAACATGAGAAAAGGCCTTGTCATGTCCTACATATGTGACTGATGATAACTAGTAGCAAATCACTAGTTCTTAAGTGCCATTACCTTTACCTGTAGTCTATATTTCAATACAAATTATCACATGAGCAGCTGCAGAAAATCATGTTATAAATTATGGATGCTGTGGAAAATCCTGGTGGTACTTTGTTAACACATAAGTTTTCAAAATATATAATGGGTTTAAATCGTCAGTGTTGGACAGTAGAAACATGGGCCCTACATACCTTCCAGAGGGCGGCAGTTGATGTAAACAGTGATAATACTAATGATACCAATAAGAAGTCTGAGAGATCGTCTTTCCTGCAAAATGGACAGTAGATACACACAGTGACTAAGTAACTAAGCTACACATGTTGAGGTGGGGGAGACAGACACCCCATAATAGTTAATGAACATCCGTCTTTTCATTCTATTGCCACTGACGCTGGTCCTACTGACAGAGGACTCCTTAGCTGAATGCCTCTGTTATCCACTCCTCTCCTGTTGTGTTTGACCAATTACGGGGTAGCGAATACCCAAATCAAAGTTTCATGGCTAATTGGTGGGTTAATGAACCCACATAAAGCATTTTAATTAATTCTCCTTGTTATAGTGACAAAAGAGACAGAACTATATCTGAACATTTGCATTGATGGTGTTCAAAGTCTTAATAGTGCTACACAGATGACACCTCACAGGGGAAAAACACAGTCTACATTCTGTTAGGATTTAGGATTTCCTTAGGGAAATCAACAATTAAACCATTTTCAAAATGTATATTTCATTAGATCAAAATTTTGTTTAATTTGTTCCACAATCTTTCACCGTTCTGTAAACTGCAACTCTAACAATTCCACCAAACTCCAGACTTTATGAGCTATGTGTCATCATTCTTTATTTCTTCCCTTGTAGGTTCATGACAAAAGACAAAGTGTTAGCAATATTGTTCTGAGAAATAATTTTTGTGCATTGTCCTAAATTAGATAGGAAATATTAGTAATTATTAGATATCAAGACTAATGAAGATGAAGTTACCTATGCTAGTTTGTGAGGCTATGCCAGTCAGAATTTAACAGAAACAAACCCCCTAAAATATAATCACATACTATGTATTTTGCTATATTCAGAAACAAAATATAAACATTTTATTGGAGAATCCTAGAGGTCATTTTATGCTTGCTCTTTAATATATATTTAATTGCAAGGAGACCATAGCTATAGGAAATCTGGGAAACCAGATTTAGTAAATTTACCAAAGAGATTGTATGAGAATTGTCTTCCTGTCTTGGAAATTCTCAATACTGTAGCCAAAGAATTTTTATTTAGTTTCAAAATCTTTTAAAAAGTGTTCAGCTATAATTGACAACAGCCATGAAATGAATGCATCTCACATGATGGGTTATGACAAAGAACAGCGTCTTATAATCATCCTGGGGAACTATATTGGTATTTCCTTCTGCTTTTCATACAGTCTCTTTATGGAGTGTAATCTTCACTTCACTTTTCTATTAATTACATCTTTGCCTTTAAAATATCTTCGGGGGAAGAAGAGGGAAGATAGGGTTGAGAGAGGAAATTCGAGGAGAGACAGCAAGATCTGATGGGCTTTTGAGGGGGTAGCATGGAAACCGGAAACGGGTGCTGTGGAGAAACTTCCTAAAATGTATGAGGGCGATGCTAACGAAGTCTGCAAATAATGAGATAGTCGAAGTCCCAGCTAGCCATCTCTTGTCACCAAATGAAGCTCCCAGTACTAGGACTGTGTTGCATCCAACTGAGTTGTTGGCCAGTTGTCCCGTGGGAATCCCCAAACAATCCAAGTGGTGGCCAAGACAATAGGTTGCTCTTCACTACCTGACAGGAAGTCTCCGCTGCTGAAGGCAACACCCACACAATTCACTGATCACAAGAGGTAGAGCTTCACCCCTACATTCTTGTGTCTTTGGTACTTCGTAGAGTACCAAATAAGAAACTAATAGATCGGTGCCTTATTCAGCAGCATCAGAGATGCTTCCTCCTGTAATAGATGGAGACAAATACAGGGACCCACATGGAGACATTACACTAAGAGTCAAACCTTGGTGCACACAACTCTAAATGGAATGTCTCCATCAAAGACATTCCACCCAGAGATCATGGAACCCTGCGGAAGAGGAAGCAAAAAGAATACAAACCCAAAGGGGGTGGAGGGCACCATGAGAACAAGACTCTTTAAATCAATTAATCAAAGCTCATATGAACTCACAAGAATGAACCAACAAGCACAAGACTTACACATATCTGTACCAAGCCCTCTGTGTATGTATTAAAACTTTAAGTTTAGTATTTTTTTGAAACTCCTGAGTGTGTGAACAAGTGGGTCTCTGATTCTTGTGTTTGCTCTTGGACTCTTTTCCGTCTGTTGAGTTGTCTGGTCCAACTTCAATGTGAGGGCTTTTATTTTATATTGTTATATTTATTTTGTTATGTTTTGTTGTTATCTCTTAGAAACCCATTCATTTTTCTTTGCTATTAATATACTTATCTATTAAAGTACACCCGGATCACAGTCCTCTACTTCCTCTCCACCCTCTCACCCTCTTTCCCCTTTCCCTCCTCCATTCTTTGCTAGTGAGAGACAGAAAGGCAGTGGATCTGGATGGGAGGAAAGGTGAGGACGAACTGGGAGGAGGAGAGGGAGGGAAAACTCTAGTTAGGATATACTAAAAAATAAATAAATAAAGGAAAAAATCCCAAAATACTTTTTTCCCATTGAACTGTATTCTTCTCAGCATTGTATTCACGATTTTTCACCCCTTAGAAAGTCATGTATTAATTAACTATTAAATCTCTTAATTAGTATACTCCCCGATACCCTTTGACATAAATTTTGCCTGTTAAAGAGACAGATCTGTGTCAATTGTTTCTTAAAATATGGCTTGTGGTGAACATGCATTTAACTATAGCATTCCAACATGCTGGTGTTTGGTTTAAGCCCTTCTGTCCTTTAACATCTACAATGGAGATCTTGCTTCTCTAAGACACAGCAGATGAAGACACTGAGATATCAACTAATGTTATTTATTTGCCCATTACATACATTATATTATTAACAGCAACAAAAAAAATCACACCACTATTACACTGAGGACAAATAAGTATTTCTGTATACATTCTCTTTTCTCCAGACTCATATTTAAAATATCATACCCGCATGTGTGTTTACCTATCTGCTTACAATTCCCTTTCCTTATTAATCTTTGTCTTATATTATGAGTAAAATGTGTTTCTTTAAAAATATAGGATGTGTTTAATGAGTTCCTCACAGTAAATTTTTTTTGCATATATTTATGTTGCCAGTAGTTTATGTCATTAGCTTTCATAATAAGTTAGCTGGTTATGAAATATTTGGCTCATATCTTCTTTCCTTTGTATTTCTTAATCCAAAATGTGTTACTTCATTTTCTTCAAACATATAGCATTTCTAGCTACATAATTTATCTCTTCTAAAAGTCATATTTTATTTAGTTACAGTGGAAGATTTATAATTCTTTTTTAAAAGTTTGATGTTTTTTGTGTTATCATTCTGTAAAATGCAGTATAAATATTTAGAATTTTTTCTTAATTTAATATCTGTCAGGTTTCAAAATCCTTTAATCTTACTCTTTTTTTGGCAAATTTGACATTTTAAAGTTTGTATCATCTACATCTTATATGACACAACTATGTTGTTACTCCTTCTACAGGTTTCTATGAATTTATTCATTCTTTATTGTCACACACCAAAATCCCCACAAGATTATTAACTTTAGCTAACATGAACTGTTGTTATCCATTGTCTTTCTGTTCAAGAATTCAAGCATTGCCTTATTGGAGGGCCAAGCCTGGAGAGAATGGAAGTCAGCAGGGAGGGTGGGGGTAGGGTTAGTATCTCTAGGACATGCCACAGATCTGGGACTGGGGAGGCTTCAGGGACTTTATGGGGTGATCCCAGCTGAGACTCCTAGCAATGGGGGATATGGAGCCTGAAGGGACCACTTCAGGTAGCCAGGCAGAACTCCCAGTGGAGGGATAAGGACACTAACCCACCCACAAAACCTTTGACCCAGAATTTGTCCTTCCTTCAAGATGTACAGGGACAAAGATGGAGCTGAGACTGAGGGAATGGCCAACCAATGACTGACCTAACTTGAGACCCATCCCATAACTGAGAACTAATCCCTGGCACTATTAATGACATTCTGCTATACTTGCAGACAGGAGACTAACATAACTGTCCTCTGAGATTTTAACTTTTTATGCTGAACTGGGGAGGGGGACTGATATGTAGGGACACTCCACATCAGAGGAGTGTGATGGAAGGGATAAGGGGATAGAGGGTGGGACTGGGAGGGGTGGAAAGAGTCACTGTGATGGAGACGTAACCTGAAGTAATAAATAAACATAACAAAAAATTAGGATCTGGTGCCTTACCAACTGAGCCACTGGGCTCTCTTAGGAGCTACCATGTGAGTTCTGGGCTCCAAAGCTGGGTCCTCAGTGTGATCAACAAGTATTCTTAATGACAGAGCTATTTCACCAGCCCCTGTCATAGTTTTATTATGTCCCTATTAGCAATTAGCCTTATCCAAATCCTTTCTTACTCAGCAGCCTTGGCTGAATTGAAGTATAACTTTAGACCCAAGTAGGATGCCTATGGTCAGTGAGTTGGTGCTGTCTACTGGGAGGAATGACCCAATTTTTCTTTGAATTGGCCTTTCTAGAAGAAGAATCAAAGAAACTAGATGAAAGGTGGAGTACCTCCTGTGTTCTAGTCTTATAAGTCATGTGTCATAGTTTCCATCCTCCTCTGCCAGTCCTGGGTGAATGTAGAAAAGAAAACTGGTAAAGTATCAGTATTTTAGGAGACATAGGCTTTTGCAGTCCACTCTAAAGGTTGATATCATATCTTAATGTTGGAAGTAATTAAACAATATTATATATACAGTATGTTTATTACATCAAATATACATATATAATATACATGCTAATGGGCCTTA
>CAJQZJ010001558.1:2794776-2807458 GCA_907164525.1 Lophiomys imhausi
CAGAAGATTTCTCTTTCTGCTTTGAACTTTTCCTTGAACAAATGTTACACATTCTCATAATTTATAAAAATGTTAGTATGCTTAATATCTGCTTTTACTTTATGACATAACATTTGACTTTGGTATAACTCTTTTGCTTATTTATAAGAAAATGGCTTTCCTGCACTTCAGAAAATATGGCTATTATAATTTCATAGAGATGTCTCTGTTTTTTTTTTTTTTTTGGCAGTCTCAGAGTGTTTAAAAATATAATGACTTACTTTTTAAGATATTTGAGCCCCATTCTTCTCCTCAATGTTTAGTTACGTTATTTTCTATTACATTTCTGCTGGATTTTGATTTCACTCCCAACAGTTTCTGCTAAGCATAAAGCTCTTATCAGAAATAAATGCCTAATAGGGTACCTAGAGGAGTCTTAAATGCTCATTGATATGGACTACCCTAACTCTTTCAGTGTTTCTCACAGAACTCTCATAGTGATGCAAAAAGTCTTTCAATTTTTGTGCCTTGCTTAAAATGATATTCCATGCTTTCGAGTGAATACCTGCTGCATATTTGGGGATTCTGCTATACTCAACTTTATTAGATGCCCTCTAGCTTCCCCATGCATACAAGATGTTTATTGCATGGATTAAATGCCTGTTGATAGTTTAGATTCATCAGTTATTTTTTAGTTGAGGGAATGTCTTCATCCCTAAAATTTTGAATAGGTTGTGTGTAGCTTTGCAACTGTGTGTGTACATGTGTGTGTGTGTTTAAGAAGTTTTTTATCATTATTTTTTTTCATATAACATATTTTGATCATGTTTTCCATTTTCTCAAATCCTCTCATATCCTCCTCTACTCACCCAACCTCTATTCTCCCTTTCTCTCTTTCCATTCCTCAATAAAAAAATCCACTCACACCCAAAATCTGAAAATTAAAACAAACAAAATATAAAAATGTCAAAACAAGATAAAATGAAACAAAAAGCTCACAAAACAAACAAACAAACAAACACACAAATAAACAATAAAATCATTTTATGTTGGTCAACTACTCTCAGGGATGTGGCCTGCCTTGGAGTGTGCTTTATATACCCAGTGCTACACCATTGGGTAGAACAGATTTTTCTTTCCTGGTAGGTGGCAACTACAAATAGCTCTTTGGCTACCAGTTAGAGGACTTCTCACTATTCTTCCCTTTTCACTGTTAATAGATGGTTGCACTCTCTGTATTTATGTAAGTACTCAAAGTATTAAAACTATGTTGGCACTATTTGCTATATCTTAAGTGAATGTAAGTTTAATCTGAATGTTGTAGCCACTAGGACTTTCTCTAATGCTCCTGCATATTTGTGTCACTTCATCAGGGTGTCGAATCTTGTACTTGGGTTTCTCATTATTTAGCCTATTTGGTATGTGGCAATCCATGCAAATAAGAGTAAGTACATTCTCCTAACTGATCACATTGCACCAAATGCACTCAGATACATATGGACAAGCTTTCTTACGTGCCTCTTCCATCATCTGTAAAATTAGATATCTTAACTTTTAATGAATTGATATACAAAATATAAGCATATATTTTCTATACATCCACCAATAGTCAGCTGAAGTAATGATTTTTGTCAGATGATAACATTTTAGTCTATAAGAAAGGATATAGGTGCTAGAAACATGGCTTAGTGGGCAAACTGTTTGGTAAGCAAGTATGAGTACTTGAATTCAGATTGTCAGCACCCACAGAAATATGGGTGGCTCATGACTATAACTCCATGACTAGGGAGAAAAAAAAACAGGTTGATACCAGACTTTGTTGCCCAGACAAATGAGTAAACATGAGCTCCAGGGTCAGTGAGATACACTGTCTCAAAAAAAATAAAGGGGAACCATAGAGAATGGTATGAGAAGTCAGCTTTTGGGCCTCACATTTGCATGCAAAAGCAAGTGTGCTCACACATGTGTGCACATACACATACACCACATGCAAGCAGGTTCCAATATTACAATAAATATAAATGTCATTGAAATTTTTATATTAGAACTTTAGCGGTCATATTGTATATGTTTAGTATTTAGTGCAAAGGCAATACCTTTTCAGCTATCTTGATGTAGGGTGTTGCTGTAGCTCAGGCTGTCTTGAACTTGCAATCTTCCTGCTCCATCCTAGGCTCATAAGACTGCTACCATGATCAGCTTTTAGTTCGTTCTTTACTCATTTGGTCAGAGTTAGTAGCTTCTGTAAGTAAGTAAGGAGCCATAGTAAAACCTGAGTCAGACCATTCAATGTCAAAGGAATATCATAAGCTAATATTGGAAGAATTAGGTAAATCAGTTGTTATATTTCATAACTATCAAAGTAGTATTAATAGATAATTCATTCTACATTTTGGATAGGCAATTGTATGAAAGTTAACTTCTATATTTAAACTTTTATTAGACAAGTCTCCATAGAAGCCATAGAATGTGTATATAGTGCAGAGAGGATTTCTCAGGTTGGCTTAAAAAGATCAGGCCTGGGTAGTTCCACAATGATCATCTGCGTCTGCAAACCAGGACACCAGTAACTGCTCAGTCCATGATGACAGACATGCCAGGAGTCCCAAACCTCTGCTGGGGGACCAGAGTTACACTAGGGCTTGTTCCATATGAGAAGGCCAAAGAAGGAGCTAGAGTCTAATGTCAGTGGAGGAAAGTAGGAGGAAGGCAGTGGGAACGATGACACATTCTCTCAGAAAGGAAGCCAAAGGAATCAAGGGATGCTGTTTTTTCCTCCAATGGCCTGTTGGAGTGTGCTATTCATATTAATGATGGGTTTTCAACACTAGTTAGTCCTTTCCATAAAATACAAGCATGCCTAGAGGTATTTCATAGGCTGGTTCTAAATCTTATCAAGTTGAAAATTAAATCCACAATCCACTATTAGAGTAATTATGGTGTGTTCATCCCTAATTGAGTTAATGTAACATGTCTCTTTACCCATGGTTTGGGAACATTGCAGAAATGGAGGTAGAAAGGTTTTTTAGAACCAGAGGTTCATGAAGTTTTCTAAGAAACAGTGTCTTATGGACACAAGACCATGGTACTCAGGAACCCACAGCAGCTGTGGTTGTTTGCACAAGAAGCATATGCTCAAATCAGTCAGAAATTCAGCATAGATATGCAAGAGGTTCATGAGCATGACGTCATACCATTTCACTGAGGAACTTAGTCACTTCAAGGCTACAAGGGTAGGAAGTCCTTCTTCTTCTTCTTCTTCTTCTTCTTCTTCTTCTTCTTCTTCTTCCTCCTCCTCCTCCTCCTCCTCCTCCTCTTCCTCTTCCTCCTTCTCTTCTTCTTCTTCCTCCTCCTCTTCTTCCTCCTCCTCCTTCTCTTCTTCTTCTTCCTCCTCCTCCTCTTCTTCCTCCTCCTCCTTCTCTTCTTCTTCTTCCTCCTCCTCCTCCTCCTCTTCTTCTTCCTCCTCCTCCTCCTCCTCTTCTTCCTCCTCCTCCTTCCTCCTCCTCATCTTCCTCCTCCTCCTTTTCTTCTTCTTCTTCTTCTTCTTCTTCTTCTTCTTCTTCTTCTTCTGGGAAATAAGCTCTGTTTGCCTATACTCTAGTGGATAGCCCTAAACCAATACAATATGGGCAGCACAGAATACAACCCTGCTATGAAAAGAGGTCAGGAAGCTTGTGGTTGAGTAAGTGTCCATGAGCACAGATGTCCTAGAGGTCAGATGTGTCAGATGTGTTGCCATAGCTAGACTAAAAGGTAATTGTGAGCCACCGACTTGGGTTCTGGGAATCAAACTTTAGTCTTCTGCAAGAGTGGTAAGTGCTTTTAACCTCTGAGCCCCAAAAATGGTTTTATTCAAGGGCAGAAATATAGGTTGTCTTCATTTATTTGGTTTAAAAATTATAAAGATAATAAGTACAAAAAGTAAGAGCAGCAATTAGAATAATCATGACTCACAGGTACTGAACAATTGATATCTATTATATTCCATTTGCATGATTATTTAATGTGATTACAAAGTATAATGTTTATTTTAGAGTTGAAAAGGAGCTATATTTCAGAGTGATTCCATAAATCAAGAATCAACTTGTTCTAAAAAAGTATGTTTATTGTCTATAATCATTTTCCATTCTAAAATAACAGAACTGAGCAAAGTATCTAACCAAAGACTCTACAAAGCCCAGCTAACATATTTGCTATGTTTTCCATCACAGAAACAATTTTGGTCAGTAAGCTCTTAGGTGACTTCAAAGTTCACTGAGTAGAAAATGATCTAGATGAAGCTCAGAATGGCTACCCTCATAAAAACATGTTCCCCCGCTTCTAGTAAGTAACACTTACTTATGATATAACACAATTTTAATTGAACTTTGTGGGCTAAATACACACACTCACTCACACACATAGAAAGGAACTAATTGGTTATCAGCAGGAATGGGAGATAGTGGAGATAGCAATGAGGCAAAATATAGTCATAATTATATACATGCATTATATTTTCAAAAATATTACAAAGAAAATAAATGACAGTAAAACATGTCCAAGTAAGTGGGAAAAGGAACCAGGAATGTGATCTTGTGCAGCAGCTGTGGAAATCAATATTGAGATTCCTCGAAAAACTAAAATTCAGTCCACCATATGATCTTCCTTTACCAGATCTGGATGGATGCGTAAAGGAATCCAACTCTAAATGTGTAATTACCAGAGACACTTTCACATTTATGTTTATTATTGAAATATACACTGTACATAAAACAACTATGGATTTTTTTCCTGTCTGAATTGACAAGATGATGCTCTAGATTAAAGATCAGGAACAAGTGCCACAAAATCTTAGCAAGAAAATCATATGATTTTTATATGTATTCACTTATATCACTGAATGACTGGCATAGACTAGGGATTGGATGACAATTAAATGAGTAATAAAGCAATCTTTAAAAGTCACATTTAAAAGCTCTGGAATAGTTCAAAAGACTACTTAATATTATAGGCAAATCAAAGGAAATGTTTTGTCTTGGAGAAAGAACCTGTGAAAACTACCTAAATCTGGTACATCAGGTCTTGGTAATCCTTTTGTCTCTGCTCCTTCACATATTGTATTTCCTATTAGTGAGTGGCCCACTTATGGCACACACTTGGCACTCTTTATATTTAAACAGCTAAAGGAATTTTCCATTTAAATGATTTTCCACCAAAGTAGAATTATGAAGGACTTAATTTTCCATAATAAAATACTCAGCTCTCTACTTTAGGCAGTTAGCCTTCATAGTTCAAAGTGAACTGACTGAGACTATTGCAGAGACAAACGGATAGTCAGGGAGCCTAGTGGCTTTCTTGATACTTTCCTGAAATTAATAGTTGGCACATTTTGCATCAAAGCACAAGAACAACAAAACCTATGCATTTGAATATACGTGAATCTACACTGAGAGAAATATTGTAAGACAAAGAGACCATAACTCTGAGCTTTGATTTTTCCTGAAGAACCTTGATGAAGATACAGGAAACAGTACAAGAAAATAAAATTGCTAGAGGACTCTGTGAAATGATACCAAGCCTTCTTGATGATAGAATATTTTTTATGGAAAAATAGTTTATTCAGCTCACAGTTGCAGGCTGTATCCACTATAGAAAGGGACAGAAGTGAACCACTTAACATTATTAAATGGATCTACAAAAATCCTGAAGTTAATATTCTTCATGATAAAAACAATATTTTCCTGAGATTATCAAGAAGACAGATTGTTCAGTTTCACAAAACCTATTACAGTGGTTCTCAACCTTTGGGTGGTGACCCTTCTTTGGGTAGCCTACCAGATATCCTATATAACAGATATTTACATTACGATTTGTAATAGTAGCAAAATTACAGTTATGAAGTATCAATGGAATAATTTTATCGTTGGGGGGGGTCACCACAACATGAGGAACTATATTAAAAGGAGGTAGCACTAGGAAGGTTGAGAAACTACTTCATTAAACACTATTGGAAATCAGTAAATGAGGTGAAGCAAGGGAATGATACATAAGACAATATCAAGTGCGGAAGAGATGAAATTGTTTCTATTGATAGATGATTGTCTATATAGAAACTTTGGAGACAGGGCTGGAGAGATGGTTCAGTGGTTAGGAGAATTTTAGACTTTATTTTATTATATTTATAAACAAAGAAGATATCAATCTGATGATGAGCTCTGATTGGAAAATGTAGATATTCATCAAAAGATCTAGGGAATTAGGAAACAATAAAGCACTTCTTGTTTTTGTTTGTTTTCATAAAACCAGTTGACTAGAAGCAGATAGAATAGACAGTTACTCTTGGCATTTGTATGTAACCCAGCTCTTGAGAAGCATATGTAAGAGCAATGCAAACTCAAAGCCACATAGTGAGTTTGAGAACAGCCCTGACTGTCTGTCTCAAAAAACAAAACAACACTAAATGAGGGTAAGTTAGGTAGCATTGAGATTCAATGAAAGCATTTCTTCCTTCCCCCCAACATTTATTTATTTCAAATTACATCTCAATTACATTTCCCCCACTCCCCCCTCCCTGTCCATCCTCCTACCCTCTTCCCCTTCACCCCCATCCACTCTTTTTTAAAATTTAAGGTGTATCTTTTTTGCCTCACCATTTTAGTACAATAAAAGGCTCTTTTTCTTATGACAATAAATACAGTACAAAACAATAGGAATACTTAGGCATAATTATGAAAATTATAAGGTAGAACATAAAGTTCCAATGTCCAGTCCATATGTATTTGGCAACCGATAATAATATTCTATTATCCATCTATCTCAATGGGTTTAATGTTCTATACCTAACTCAATTTCCATCCTAACTTGCATTACCAACTTAAATGCATCTTCTTAGACCTAGAACATCATTTTAATTTCTAAACAACTTAAAACTTAACTGTGAGACTATAACAATCTAACCTTCAACCACATCAGAGACCTGAGAAGGATAAATGTGTCAGAATAAACAGAAAGTGCAAAGCAAACATCTTCCAAAATTAAGAAATGACAGACAACTGACTGCTTGGACAGTCCCCAATTTCTCTCTATAACATTGGAGTATCTGTCTTCAGCCTTTTGGCTCAGTATCTCTAACAGACATTAATTGTAAAGCAGGAATTATGAAAGACTTGACTACCCTGTCTTGACAGAGCTAAGCTGTTGACTTACCTGCTTCCAAGTTTTGTTCTTTTTGGACAGCATTCTGTCTATCTGCAGTTGAAGCAAAGGATTTCTCTTGCCCAGTAACAAGCTTACCATTAATGCAGTCATCTCCAAATGGAGATTCTTCAATGCTCATCATCTATTTGGAGTAGAATGGGGGGTGCTGTCAGGAGCTGACATGTCTCAATATCAAAAAATCTTAAGAGAACATCTTTGAATGCTATATTCTACAGATCTCTTGAGGTTCTTGAAGACCACCTATCTATCTCTGTATATTTCATAAGCAAATATTGCTCGTCTCTTAGCAACTTGATTTCTGATTAACTTAGAAAACATCTATGATACACTACACTAATACCTAACAAAATGACAAGTTTGAATGACTGTTAGTTTGCATTTCTTGAATATCCTAAACAGTTTGTGACAGTTGCTATCAAAAGGCCAAAACTTCATATTGCATTTTTAAGCATTACCTAGGTACAACACCGTAAAAAGAGTTAACCTTAATTTTATATCAATATACCACTGTAACCAAATATAACCTTAATTTTTATCAATATACAAAGATATAAGAACATATTTAATAATATACCCCTTTTTCTTTATCATTACTATATCATGTCTATATCCCATTTTTTTTCTTATCAAGTCTTTTCCCCCCTACATAGGAGAGAAAGGATAGAAGGAAAAAAAAGAGAGAAATCCCTGGGTCTAACCTCCTAAACAATGTTTAACAAGACCATTTAACAACTTGTAACCAATCTCCCTAAATAACAACAAACATCTATAACCCATCAAATGACAAAAAAAAAAAAAAGCCAAAAAACAAAAAACAAAAAAACCCACCTATCCAACCTTCTGGGAATGGTACGTTGCTCTGTTGAAATTGGTTCTGTTTTGTAGGGACACACCACTCCACTGGAGGGTGATTGAAGGGATAAGGGGTAGAGGGTGGGAGGGCAGGACTGGAGGGTTAGAAAGAGGACACTGTGATGGAGATGTAACCTGAAGTAATAAATAAATATTAATGAAATAAAATAAAATAAAATTGGTTCCTGCTGATTTGGGATGTAGGAAACCTGTTTTGGGATTTGGGATTTTTTTTTTTTCCAGATAGGGTTTCTCTGTGTAACAGCCCTGGCTGTCCTGTAACTCATTCTGTAGACCAGGCTGGCCTTGAACTCATGGAGATCTGCCTTTCTCTGCCTCCCGAGTGCTGGGATTAAAGGCGTGTTACCACGCCTGGCAGAAAGCATTTCTTACTGCTGACTGCTTCAATGCACTTGATCCCTTTATTTGCTAATTCTAACATGCATTGTGTGATAGATGCTGAACAGCTTAAGTGAGGGAGGAATAATACTTATCTAAGGTTGACTAGTTTTGTGAGACCTACAATAAACAGAAAGTTATACTTGACACAGGCAGTAGTAGAATGCTGATATTAAGGTTACACAGAAACACAGCAAAGGGAAAAGGAGATGAAGGTCATGACTTGTGAAGAAAGGACTACATTAGCAAATTTTAAAAATCTTTACTCATTATAATATTAGATTAATCATGGCTTCATAAATAAATAAGCTACGATTTTTCTTTTTCTGATTTTAAAAAAAAATACATGAATGATTATAATTTATTTAGAGTCTAGTAGAATTCACTAGTGAATCCATTTCAGACTAAAGTTTTTCTTCTATAAGTAATTTAATTTTTTTTTCTATGTGTGTGTTAATGTGTGTGCAGACATGCAATAAAATGCATCTCAATGATACAAGACTGGCACAAGCTTAAGCCAGAAGAAATCCAAGGACAGTAGAAAAGTAGGCACAAAGCCTCACCCATACCTTAGAAGGTATTTGCGATTGTAGCTTATTAGGAGAGGAAAACAAAATCAGTTTTCATCAGTGAAGTATCACTGGAGTATAGGCCAGATGCAGTTGCACAATATAAATTGGGCTCTATTCTTTTACTAAGTGAGAGAAAGAACATGAAATTAGGTGGGAGGTGAGGTGAGGAAGATCTGAGGGGGGAATTAGGGAAGAAGAAAGAATACTATCAAAATATATTGTTTGATAATTTCAAAATAATGAAAATAAAAAATAAAAGATTAACTTTCCTACATAGGAGTAGGTTCACCTCTAGGGCCTACGAATTCCTCAAGTGTAGGTTCTTGGTCAGATTTTCAGTACCAGGTATATGTTCTCTCCTGCACAGTTACCCTTAAAGCTAATCATAAAGCAGTTGATTATTCCATAACACTTGTTTCATTATTGTATACATGGCATGTCTTCACATGATGGTCATTATTGCAGTTCCCAGGGCTCACAGCTGGTTAAGATTATTGATGATTTTCTGCCCCCTCAATGGTCTACATAGAACCTTCCAGTATCATTAAAGCTGGTGAAGAGGGAGGAAGCCTCCTTGTCAGTACCCACTTGACTTTTCTTTGCCCTGAGACCAAAGTGTATTGTATCTTTAGTAATAAAGTTTTGTTTTAAAATTCTGGTGGGCAAACAAGAACAATAGCAATAGTCTGTATTGTTTTATGGGGGTCTCAGGACACCTCTAACTAACAACTTAAAGGAATTATCTTATATCTGGAACTTTCATTTTATTGGGCAACTTACAACTTCAGGGATGGGGATAATCCTTTGCATAAAGTAAGCCCATTTAAATTCCTTTGGTTGAATATATATATGTGTGTATATGTATGTGAATATATGTATGTGTGTTTATGTATGTATGTACATATATATGAACCTTATAGCTTAGTAAATTTCCATACGATTTTTTAAAGCATCATTAGAGTTGGTTATTCCTCCTTCAACTCTCCATTCTTTCCTTACTTTCTCATGTCTCTTTCCACTTGAGCCTCTCATTATTCCCCTTTCTCTTTCATATTATCTAGATTCTGCTGTCTCCCTCCCCACTTAAGATCTTTCTTTTCTATCCCACAATGGTCTCTTTTCTAGTTTCCTGAATTCTGTAGGTATTCTGAATTAAACATGCAAATCTCAAGATTTGACACACAGATTCATGTAAGATTTCCTTTGAGGTTTGTATGTTTAAAGGAATGTGTTCACTTTATACATATTCTCAAATTTATGGACATACTTTTATTTGATATTCTCTTAGTGTTTTAATTTCTATGGGATTTCTAGTAATTCCTTTTTCACTCCTAATGTTCATTTGTGTGTCATATTTTCTTTGTCAATCTAGCTAGAAGATAATTGACTTTATTGAGGTTCTTTCAAGTTTTTTCTGTGTCAATTTATATAAATATCCTCAACATAATGTTATTTTCTGAATTTATTTTAACTGATACATAAAAGCCTGAAAATTTTACATATTGAGTAGGATCCATGTGATGTTTTGATACATGTAGTCCTAAAACAAGTTAAATATATCTGTCAGTTCAAACATTTATCATATCTTTAGTGTGAAGTAATGAAAAAAATCCCTTATTCTAATGGGGTTTGAAATACATAATAATATTTGTCATATAAAACTATATAACTATGTAATAACTATACAGTAAAACACTCAAACTTCTTACCTTAAGTTTTGACTTGTCTTATTTTCATAAGGCTGAAATACTTTCTGCTTCCTTTTTTTGTTTGTTTGGTTTTGCATTGTCTTTAATTTTACTTATGGCTTACTTAAAAGTGTTTGTTTGTGGTTGAGAATTTAGCTCAATGGTTGAACATTTTCCTAGCAAGTAGAAAACTCTGGATTCTATCTCTAGCACCAAAAATATGTAAATATGTAAGTAAATAAATAATAGTATTTTTTTAGTTTATAGACATTTGAATTGACATTATTCTATATTTAAACATAAAATATTTTACTTGACTTCAAAATTTATCAGTTTATTTACACTTGATCCTAAGGATGACCCTTCTGTGCATAATTGAAAAGAAACAATATTTTACTATCATCAGGTGAGGTATTCTAACTTGTTTTAAATTGACTAATAGTGTTGTTAAGTAATTCAATATCCTTTTAATTTTTCCCAAGTTTCATAGAATATGTTATTCATTGTTTTAAGGTTCTTTAATTATTTTATTAAGAAAAAAATCAATTCATTTTCTATTTTCCTTTGTTATTTTACACTATTATTTAATATTTATAGTTTTACCTTGCTAATAAGTGTATACACACTTACAATCTTTATATTATCTTAATGAATTATACCTTTGATTCTATGAAAATTTTCTTCTTATCTCTTGTTAAATGTGTTTGCCAGTTTGGTTTGTCTAATACTAAAGTGCACATCCACAAGATGTCCGCTGAATAGTGTTTACATTAGGCTTTTTCTATCATTTTATTTTTATTTTTCATATTTTTAAATTTTTTGTTGTTTATTAATTACTTCAAGTTACATCTCCCTCACAGTCCCCTCTGTCCATACCTACTAGTCCCACCCTTTCCATTCTCTACCCCCCCTTTCCCCCCTCTCCCACCTATCCTACTCTTCTGGAGTGGGTTGCCCCTACATATCAGCCCCCCTCAGTTCAACAGTCATATGAGTGTTAAGATCTTCCTCTTGCACTGGGGGCCTATATGGCAACTCTATTAGGGCAAAGTGTCCCACTAACAGGTAACAAGGTCTATGTTCCTGTTCCTTTGGTGTGTTGGTTGTAGGATAGTTATCCTGTATTACATGGCTAAAATCCAATTATAAGTGAATATATGCCATGTGCCTCTTTCTGAGTCTAAGTTAGCTCACTCATGATTAGCTTTTCTATTTCCATCCATTTGGCTACAAATTGCATGATTTCCTTATTCTGATAGCTGAGGAGTATTCCATTGTGGAAATGTACCACAGTTTTTTTTATCCATTCTTTGGTTGAGGGACATCTGGGTTGTTTTCAGTTTCTAGTTATTACAAATAAGTCTGCTATGAACATAGATGAGGAGATATCCTTGTGGTTTGGTGAGGAATCATTTGGATGTATACCCAGAAGTGGTATGGCTGCATCTTGAGATAGACCTATTCCAAGTTTTCTAAGGTATTCTCAGACTGACCTCCATAGGGGCTGCTCTCCCTGCACTCCCTGCACTCCCACCAGCAATGAAGGAGTGTTCCCCTTTCTCCACAACCTTGCCAGCATGTGCTGTCATGTGAGTTTTTGATCTTAGTCATTCTCAGAGGTGTGAGTTACTTTTCTCCCTTCTCTTTTCTCCTTCCAAGTCCTTCCATATACCGATCCTGCTCTCATGTCTCCTTAAAATCATGGATTAAAAAAAAATAATTGTTATTGCATACATTATATCCCTAAATATATCCTGCTCAGTCCATTTAATGTTGCTTGTATGTATGTTTTCGGGAATAATCATTTGGCAGTGGACAACCACTTGGTGTCCTCTTTCCTAGGGAGGGCCACCTCTCCTGTTCCCAGCTTTTCTCAGTTGCCCATAGTTTGTATATTTATGAGATTGAATTGTGAGTTGTTTTTTAGTTAGTTACCCTTGATGATTTCTTTCTTTCTTTCTTTCTTTCTTTCTTTCTTTCTTTCTTTCTTTCTTT